>CM060956.1:44882823-45080323 GCA_030765055.1 Mantis religiosa | reverse complement strand
CCAGCGTTTCTATTTGCGTTGCTACATACGTATACAGGCTATATCATCTAATATTTGCGACGCCAATATTTCCGAAATTGAAAGTGCTATGTACAGTTTTCACAGCATTGTTTGGCAGTTAGGGACTCGTAGTTTTAGCCTATAAATAGATTTAATAATACTTTTTCTCCATTGGTAAATCCCATCTTCATTCACAATCTACTGCTTGAACTATTACTGACTAGAACGTGGCAATGCACAAATGAATCGCAAACACGTGTTAACAAACCGTAACAAAATCGTATCTAGCGACTAAGCCGGTTGATTGGAACACATAACTGTCGGTGTGTAAACGTTTCAAAATAAGATATCTCGTGAACTACTGACTTATCTAGTGAATTCTAGTGTCTTATCTAGTGAATTCTAGTGTCTTATCTAGTGAATTCTAGTGTCGTATCTAGTGAATTCTAGTCTTATCTAGTGAATTCTAGTGACTTATCTAGTGAATTCTAGAGCTTTATCTACTGAATTCTAATGTCTTATGTAGTGAATTCTAGTGACTTATCTGGTGAATTCTAGTGACTTATCTACTGAATTCTAGTGTCTTATCTAGTGAATTCTAGTGTCTTATCTAGTGAATTCTAGTGGCTTATCTAGTGAGTTCTAGTGGCTTATCTAGTGAGTTCTAGTGGCTTATTTAGTGAATTCTAGTAACTTATCTAGTGAATTCTAGTGTCTTATCTAGTGAATTCTAGTGTCTTATCTAGTGAATTCTAGTGCTTTATCTACTGAATTCTATTGTCTTATCTAGTGAATTATAGTGACTTATCTAGTGAATTCTAGTGCTTTATCTACTGAATTCTGTCTTATCTAGTGAATTCTAGTGACTTATCTAGTGAATTCTAGTGCTTTATCTACTGAATTCTAATGTCTTATCTAGTGAATTCTAGTGTCTTATCTAGTGAATTCTAGTGCTTTATCTACTGAATTCTATTGTCTTATCTAGTGAATTCTAGTGACTTATCTAGTGAATTCTAGTGCTTTATCTACTGAATTCTAATGTCTTATCTAGTGAATTCTAGTGACTTATCTAGTCAATTCTAGTGACTTATCTAGTGAGTTCTAGTGGCTTATTTAGTGAATTCTAGTAACTTATCTAGTGAATTCTAGTGACTTATCTAGTGAATTCTAGTGACTTATCTAGTGAATTCTAGTGCTTTATTTACTGAATTCTATTGTCTTATCTAGTGAATTCTAGTGACTTATCTAGTGAATTCTAGTGACTTATCTACTGAATTCTAGTGTCTTATCTAGTGAATTCTAGTGGCTTATCTAGTGAATTCTAGTGACTTATCTAGTGAATTCTAGTGTCTTATCTAGTGAATTCTAGTGGCTTATCTAGTGAATTCTAGTGACTTATCTGGTGAATTCTAGTGACTTATCTAGTGAGTTCAGGGCGCCGGGGTAGCGCGGTGGTTTCGTTCGCGGCTCCCGTTCTAAGGGTCCCGAGTTCGATTCCCGGCTCTGGGGTTGGCGATTTTAAGTCGGCCCTATCCACGCCTTCACCTCTGTCTAGCACACGTGAAGTATCCCCTATGCCCAACGTGGTTCGGAGTCCACGGTAAAAACTGTAGGTCCTCTCACCTCACCGCCATCTTCACTATCACCCTATCATCGGAGGTAATGGACACCGCCCTCTGGGTGCCTCCACCTGAGAAATGGGTCCGGTCATCACTTGGTGGGGTGAGGTTACCCCGAAGGCCAAGGTTGCCATGTGGGGAGTGTTAGTAACTAACTAACTATCTAGTGAGTTCTAGTGTCTTATCTAGTGAATTCTAGTGACTTATCTAGTGAATTCTAGTGACTTATCTAGTGAATTCTAGTGTATTATCTAGTGAATTCTAGTGTCTTATCTAGTGAATTCTAGTGGCTTATCTAGTGAATTCTAGTGTTTTATCTACTGAATTGTAGTGTCTTATCTAGTGAATTCTAGTGTCTTATCTAGTGAATTATAAGACTTATCTAGTGAATTCTAGTGTCTTATCTAGTGAATTCTAGTGTCATATCTAGTGAATTCTAGTGACTTATCTAGTGAATTCTAGTGACTTATCTAGTGAGTTCTAGTGGCTTATCTAGTGAATTCTAGTGACTTATCTAGTGAATTCTAGTGACTTATCTAGTGAGTTCTAGTGGCTTAGCTAGTGAATTCTAGTGACTTATCTACTGAATTCTAGTGGTTTATCTAGTGAATTCTAGTGACCTATCTAGTGAGTTCTAGTGGCTTATCTACTGAATTGTAGTGTCTTATCTAGTGAATTCTAGTGTCTTATCTAGTGAATTATAAGACTTATCTAGTGAATTCTAGTGATTTATCTAGTGAATTCTATTGACTTTATTGACACTAGAATATTGAGAATAACAACATTAACATTCTAAATTACCAGCATCACTTTTCATTACGGAAATATTGGCGGTGCAAGTTTTAGGTGATTTATCTTGTATACGAAACGCAATTTTTGCTACATTTATGAATTGCACAGTCCTAAGGGTGGAAATGATCCTTTTCTAATTTTCAGGACTTTGTCTATGCTTAGCAATTGCATCTTTCCATGTATATTTCATTTCAAGTTAGAGTTTAAACTACGGATTTTGTTTACTATTCTAGCCTAACTATGTGGACTGTAGTTGCCTGCACCTTAATTCCTAAGCTGCATTGCTAATGACTACCATTTTCTGATGAATTCCTACATTCCCTAACTAGTGATTGTAATTCAGTCTTATTACCTTGTGAATTGATCTTAACGTACGTCTATTGTTTATTTCAATTATTTGTCCAACTTTCTTTTTAAATGACTAATATTACACGTAATAATTAGGTATCAACTGGTAAATAAAAATTTAACTACTGGTGCGACAGCCATAAGAGAACCATGGCCTACGCCCACTTACATACGGCAGAGGTGGGTGATCTTCTAACCTATAAGGGGAGGAGATGTAGTCAGCATCTTGGCGTCTCCCAGCCGGAATGTTGGTTTTCGTGACCTGGGTCGCTTACCTAGCGTAAGCTCCTCACTTTCCTCACGATACTGAGTGGGCACCGGTTCTATACCCGGGTGGGATCGAACCCCGGTAGCTTTCCGTGGCCAGGGACCAAGGTACGCTGCCTTAGCCCGCTACGCCATGGCGCAGGACCAACTGATAAATAGCGCAACCCAAATATAAAGCATAAAAAACTTTAGACATGAGGTTGTTATCCAGAATATGACTTAGGAGGTCTAAGGATATGGATAAAATAAATTTTAAAAGAAAAATATATATAATAGAAAGCATAGTTTTTGAAAGATTCTGTCTAAAATGCTACTTAAGATCAATGCAAAAATTAAAAATATTTTTAGCAGCAATGGAAAGTTGCGAATAGCAATACTGAGCACCTTGTACCTAAAATTAGACGTTTTTAAGGTGAGTGCACAGTCTGAAACAGAGGATTCATATTTAATAAATACCAGAAATTGCTGTAAATGAAACTCAGAAGCTCGTGGGTTTCCCAACTGTCATTTTGTGACTGGAAAGGGGAAATATTATGTTCGTTATATCCAGAATGAATTCATTTTTTAAAGAAGTTCAGTGAAGGAAAGGATGTAGAAGATTTGAGATGTTTAAAACAGAACAAGAATGAGCTCCATCTACAACATAGTGCTTGTATGTATCTCATGCCCGATTTCACCAACAGATGTTAAAATCGACGTAAACAAATGTAACTTAACAATTGTCATACTGTTAAATTTCTTACATTTCACCAACCTATTTTCTGAAAATGTTAATAAACACGTGTTAATTCAAGAAACTTGTATTACAGCTATCGAAGGCTATGGATGAGTCGTATTATTTTCTGAATGTACTGCGATGCCCATTTGTTTTCAGTTTTATCTGCACACAGCTGAAAAAATGGCGGGTGAACAAAATCGTAAACAAACTCCGTGAGACAAATTTCTCATCGATGGGGACAGAATTGTTAATTGAATTGGTGACGAAGTGTAAGGATATCGTGGAAAATAAGAGGACGCACTCGGTGAATGTAAAAGAGAAAGATATCACGTAATTCAGTGAATTATAAAATCTTGAAGCAAAGGCGAGATCGGCATATTCCTTTCGATGCATATTATAACTCAGTGTTACGTAAACTTAAAACGAAGAGCGAAGAAGGATAAGTGACGAACGTTTCAAGATGGGAGGTGGACAGTGTATTATCCACATAATTCAGTGAATTATAAAATCGCAAAGTTATTACTACTTGAAGCAAAGGTGAGATCGGCATATTCCTTTCGATGCATATTATAACTCAGTGTTACGTAAACTTAAAACGAAGAGCGAAGAAGGATAAGTGACGAACGTTTCAAGATGGGAGGTGGACAGTGTATTATCCACATAATTCAGTGAATTATAAAATCGCAAAGTTATTACTACTTGAAGCAAAGGCGAGATCGGCATATTCCTTTCGATGCATGTTCTAACCTCTCTTGTATTTCCGCAGTAACCTTCATAGCAACTTGTTTGGATAGTCTACACCTCTGTAGAAATTTTTTCTTCTGATAGATCCACAAAATCATTTCTCCTCATAGGTCGTACTCTATTACGAATGCCATTTAGACGGTCTTAAATATAGCAAATCGACATCAACAGCTGAGTTCATGCTCATCATCTTGACTATTTACAATTGTTAAGGACTTAACACCAGGAATTTGGCTTGTTAGTTTAACAAAAAATTTAACACGAATGTTAAGCTGACACTTGTTGGTGAAATGCAATTTTTGTTTTAACTATTGTTAAACTCGTGTTAAGTCTTAACATCCCTTGGTGAAATTGGACATTAAATTAAAGTAGCATATGAAGGTACAACTTATAATATGAAGGAAGTGATGATGATATACTAGGGCTGTTCAATAAAGAATGATCATAATTTTTTACGGTCATAATTTTTCGCACTAAAATTCAAACTTATTATATTCTGTTATCTTAATGTGAAACAAACACGCCGTAGCAGTTTCATTGTTTGTCCTTCTGGTTCCCGCCTGTGATAACCAGGGAAGTTCAGACATGTTCAGCATCGCCTACCCCTGCAATGGAGGTAACACGCGAGGAACAATATGCGGCTTTGAAATTCTGCTTTCGTCTCAACAAATCTTCAGTTGAGGCGTATACAATGTTACAGGAGGCCTATGGAGAGTCTGTTCTTCCCCACAGCACAGCTCGAAGGTGGCTTAAAATGTTTAAAGAGGGGAGACAGTCAATTTCAAAGGAAGGTGGAACCGGTGCTCCAGTTACTGCTCTTACGGAAGAAAACATCAACATTGCTGCTGCCATTGTGACAGAGGATCGATAAATTACCTTAAGATTACTTTCTGAAATACTGAACATTTCATTGGGTGCCACCTACACGTTGGTGACAGAAACATTGCACATGCGACGTGTTTGTAAGCGATGGGTTCCAAGACTGTTGATTCCTGAACAAAAGGACATTCGCATTCATGTCTGCATGCAGTTAAAGTTGATGTTAGAGGAAGATTCGGGGTTTCTTTCAAACGTAATCAGTGCCGATGAAACTTGGCTACATCATTTTGAGCCAGAAAGCAAACAGCAAAGCTCACTGTGGAAATCGCCTTCATCACCAATCCCCCCAAAAGCAAAAGTGTTTGCCTCTGCTGGGAAAGTTATGGTCATCTCATTCTTTGTTATTCATGGAATGGTTTATCAGCATGTTGTACCTGCACACACATTAGTAACTGGACAATATTACAGGGATGTCCTGAAAACATTGCAAGTCCATATCAGGCTCAAAAAATCATATTTCCGTGAAGCAGGCTAGGTGCTGCACCACGATAATGCGCGGCCGCATATTGCCAATGTTGTTGCTGAATATCTTGCAAAAGTCAACGTGAAGTACATCCCTCACCCTCCCTATAGTCCGGATTTAGCCCCATGTGACTCTTTCTATTCCATAACTTGAAGAAACGCCTTCGTGGAAGGCATTATCCATCATCAGAATCAATAGTGAAGGCTGCGGAGGCGATTTTTAAGTATCTCTCAAAAAATGGTTTCCAGCATGTCTTTGAATACTGGCAGAAACGCTGGGATAAGTGCATCGCATTCAGGGGAGACTATTTTGAGAAGGACCATCAAAATTATGAGGATGAGTAAAGCTACGTTGTCAAAATAAATTGTGATCGTTGTTTATTAAACAGCCATCGTATGTATAAGGGTATTCAACTGCAACGGTTATCAGCGCGCTTTAAAAAATTATTCATTGCAAATGCCGGATATAAATGGTTCTAAAACTGTATACAAGTGTAAATAACCTTACAAAAATACATGTACAATGGAAGAAGTGTCCAAAGCATTCATTACACGACTTCTGCAACGTACAATATCATAACTGGTTAGCAACAGCTATATGTGTGAACCTAGCTCTCGGTGAGGTCACTCCGAGATGATACAACACAGATCTGGTGTCTTCTACCATCTTTCTTTATATGCTTCAAACTCCTGATGCAGCAGCATGCAAAAAACTCAAGTGATATATGAATGAACGCTGTTGTGCAAAAAACTTCTGGAATGAAGTTCAGAATTTAGATAGAGAATTAATTGTCCTTGAGTAGACCTCTTCCATCTTTAATTCAGGTGAACGGAAGCGCTTCTCCAACCTTGATGTTACAGTGAAAGATATATCTATGTATGATGCAATGGTACAAACAGCATTTGTCTTCTATTTCTGCTTTACCCTTATGACTGAAACTTTCCCCTAAAATATGTGTACTAAGTAAGCTGACAGTGAAGACATTTGTGGTCCCTACATCACAATCTGCTTCATTTAAAAGAATGTTTTCTAATCTCAACTTGTTTTTAAATTATAAAATGTGGCATATTTCAGATAAAAACCTCGGATCACATCTAAAACATATAACTTATAACTGATGAGCCTCAAGAGTGTAGTATAAAGACTGATGACAAAAATATTTTAACTTTTTAGCTTGTTCTCTTACTATAGTTCTGTCTAGTCTATTATAATTTATGTAACACAAATTTATTTTAATAGCACAAAATTTAATTTAAGATATTTAAGTTTGAAAGGGTAGAGCCAGACTGAAAAATGCAACGCCATAGCCGGGATTTCAACCACGGATCTTCTGGTTTCCGTCCAGCCGCTCTAACCCGAGTCAGTTGGAGAATTTAGTGTCATGTCGGCATGTTGGCCATAGTAGCTCAAATGGTTAGAGAGGCTGGACGGAAACCAGAAGATCCGTGGTTCAAATCCCGGCTATGGCATTGAATTTTTCAGTCTGGCTCTTCCTTTCATAGTGCGTCCTACACACGCCTAGTGTGAAAGAACAATTAATTTCCATATTTAAGTTTATTTGGGCGAAATAAATATGTTGAGAAAAAAGCTCAATTAGACATAATAAAAGGTATAATAATTATAAAACAGGAGGATTTTATGGATTGCTCTACTGGTAAATAATTAGAGATAGAGAAATCTTATTGCACAGAAAATTGGATCCTTTTAAATAACAAATTTTTCCTTTCAACTTCCGAGCCATCAGCAATATCCGAGATATTCGTTATTATTGGTATGGATTTTTCAATATCTGTTAGTTTTTGAAATGCCCACTTTCAGTTGTTTCTTGCAATTTCATGGAAGGAGGAGTTTCAGTGCCAACATCACCATCATTTCAGCCTTCTGTATGTATCTTGAAACATAACTACAAATGTATATTGTGGTTAACATGAAGTAGAATAGAAAATTTAAAATAGTTTACAGGATGGATTATCTATAGAGAGTGCTCATGCAATATTGGTTGGGAAAAGTCACATAGAGTTCTTTACTTATTTCCTTTTACTCCATACTGCCATCTTTTATGTTTAACGCCACCTTAACTCAGGTCATACAGCGATAGTTACTGCAAAGTCGTGGCACATCCGAGTATGTTTGTATCAGAAAAATATATTGTTTAGTCGCCTTCCTATACTACCTGTTCGAGGAAATAATTTATTGTTCTTAGATACGTAGTGCAATATCACCCATTTTATTCTTATTGAGTTTTGCATGCAATGTTGTATTTGGTGGACTGGGACTAGAGGTTGATCATTAAATGCACACGTAATAATAGCAATGCTGGATAGATGTTCTAAGTTGCATAATCGCTTTTCTATATCATCTATGTTTTATTCATTTTATTATATTGGCCTCTTTTGCTCTATTGGAAGTTTGCCTCCGAATTCGAGGTAAAAATGTAACGTTAATCATGAACACCATGAATTTTTAATTTTTCACATGCTCTTTCTTTAAGGAGAACAAGCATAATCAAAGTAATTGCAATTTTCTAAATATGATATAATGCGTTCAAATAACCTTCGTATGCCGGTTAAAGATGAAGCGTATATTATGTTGCATCCAAAAATTTGGCAGAGCGGTTTTATTCATAACACAGATGTTGCATATATTAAAAGGACCACGTTCGTGTATCTGAAGAACCTAACTCAAAAAGAAAAATAAGATTATGAAACTTGAAGAGTATCTTTAGCATCTATCGAGGTTGCAGCTCATAAATTTTCACATTTTCTCCCCCTCTAATACGCTTTACATATCAGCATTCTCGTTACTTATCATTTTATTCAAACAAATAAATAGATAGATCAATAAATGAATAAATAAACCAATAAATAAAATAAGTAAATAAATAAAATAAATAAACAAATAAATAAATAAATAAATAAATAAATAAATAAATAAATAAATAAATAAATAAATAAATAAATAAATAAATAAATAAATAAATAAATAAATAAATAAATAAATAAATAAATAAATAAATAAATAAATAAATAAATAAATAAATAAATAAATAAATAAATAAATAAATAAATAAATAAATAAATAAATAAATAAATAAATAAATAAATAAATAAATAAATAAATAAATAAATAAATAAATAAATAAATAAATAAATAAATAAATAAATAAATAAATAAATAAATAAATAAATAAATAAATAAATAAATAAATGAATGAATAAATAAATAAACAAATAAATAAACAAATAAACAAATAAACAAATAAATAAATAAATAAATAAATAAATAAATAAATAAATAAATAAATAAATAAATAAATAAATAAATAAATAAATAAATAAATAAATAAATAAATAAATAAATAAATAAATAAATAAATAAATAAATAAATAAATAAATAAATAAATAAATAAATAAATAAATAAATAAATAAATAAATAAATAAATAAATAAATAAATAAATAAATAAATAAATAAATAAATAAATAAATAAATAAATAAATAAATAAATAAATAAATAAATAAATAAATAAATAAATAAATAAATAAATAAATAAATAAATAAATAAATAAATAAATAAATAAATAAATAAATAAATAAATAAATAAATAAATAAATAAACAAATAAATAAATAAATAAATAAATAAATAAATAAATAAATAAATAAATAAATAAATAAATAAATAAATAAATAAATCAGTCAATCAGTCAATAAATAAATAAATAAATAAATAAATAAATAAATAAATAAATAAATAAATAAATAAATAAATAAATCAGTCAATCAGTCAATAAATAAATAAATAAATAAATAAATAAATAAATAAATAAATAAATAAATAAATAAATAAATAAATAAATAAATAAATAAATAAATAAATAAATAAATAAATAAATAAATAAATAAATAAATAAATAAATAAATAAATAAATAAATAAATAAATAAATAAATAAATAAATAAATAAATAAATAAATAAATAAATAAATAAATAAATAAATAAATAAATAAATAAATAAATAAATAAATAAATAAATAAATAAATAAATAAATAAATAAATAAATAAATAAATAAATAAATAAATAAATAAATAAATAAATAAATAAATAAATAAATAAATAAATAAATAAATAAATAAATAAATAAATAAATAAATAAATAAATAAATAAATAAATAAATAAATAAATAAATAAATAAATAAATAAATAAATAAATAAATAAATAAATAAATAAATAAATAAATAAATAAATAAATAAATAAATAAATAAATAAATAAATAAATACATAAATAAATACATAAATAAATAAATAAATAAGGAAATAAGTTGTAAATAAATAAAATAACGTAAAAGTATAATTTATAATAATTTTGATACAGATTGCTTTATTGTGTCTTTCCGGTTCGATTTACAGCTTAAAAATGATTTTATTTATCTAAAATAATTTCCTATCCTGTATATGGAAATTAATATATCGGTGGACGAGAGTGTTATGTGGTAGAAATTAATAGAATTAAATAAATCAGAAGACCAGTACATTCAACAGGTGCTTCTTGATAGAAATTAAACAAACGTTTATAGCTTTAGTTAATTGATGGAAATTAATCATTTCTTCACACTAGCCGTATATAGGCTAGTATCTTAGTATCGTAAGAGTTAAATGATGAAGCCTGGGACTCAAGTACTTACGATAGTAAGTCGCCACAAAGGTGTATCTCGAATTCGAGAGCCCCTAGTGGTCTACCGGGAAAATATATGTGTCAAATGGAGAATTTAATGTCAGGACGGCATGTTGGCCATGGTAGCTCAATGGGATAGAGCGATTGGACGGAAACCAGATCAGTGGTTCAAATCCCGGCCATGGCATTGGATTTTTCATGTTGACTCTATCTATCAATAACCTTTATAGATTAAATATTTTATTCATAAAATATATTTTTGAGACTTTACGGCTTTCTTCAATTTTGTATGAGTAGTCTGTGAAGCGTATTTATGATGACTGAGTTTAGAAGGAAACTGCAAGAGGTAAATGAAAATGAACTTTAAATAATATTGAAAATTCGTCATCTAATTGTAGAGATGAGATGTTTGTTGACTTCAACTTTTCAGAATCTGAGGAATATACTTTTGAAATTTTACATAGTTCTCTTGTTTTCATCATAGTATGTGTGGAGTATGGTATAATAAAGTCAGCTTATAAGTATTATGTTTTTCTTTCATTTTAATTTGAGTGTGTTTCAAATGTTCTAAATGCTTCAGTGTACCCACAAAAAACTTCACAAAACATTTTTCTTGATTTACTAGAAGTAAAGGGACGAAAAAGAAAAAAAAATGTAGTGTAACTGTGAAAATAAGCTATAGTTGGTAAAGGAAGGCGTAGAAGTTCAAATTTAAACTCTTTTGCTTTATTTACCTGCACGTTTGCAGACGGTGGCTACAATGATAATTACTGAAAGGTTACGGTATCCTCCAGCTATTGTTATCAAAATATAACGAGAATACCGAAAGCAAATCAGTTGCAACGTTACCTTTGTAATCACAGAGAGACACAAATAGAGAAGAAACCACTTGGTTAGTAACAAGCAGAGAGATATTGGCTGGCGGGATATTCGTATTATGTCAGTGGATAAATAAGTGCACCTATATTGGGTTTGTCTGCGGAGTTCTGAATTAACATGCTCTATTTGGCTCCAGGGAAATCTGTTCACGAAAACAATAAAGCTGAATTTGTGTAATAAAAAAAATGAATGTGCTGCCTTTACATTATTCTTTCTACTCATACTACCTCAAAATATTCTAACAAGAGTTTATTTTATCTCATTCTTGCATTTTCTCTTTGTCTGTCTCCTTTTTTCTTTCTTTTGACTTTGTTCTGACTTTTGCTACTTTTCTTGGTCAGGTAGGAGTGATCGAGAAGTAGGTACATATGGACAAGGGGAAGAAGCTAAGGAAATGGAATTGCAGAAAGGGAAGATGGAGTGTGGTTGTGAGTGACGAAATAATACGAGGGCTGTTCAATAAAGAATGATCACAATTTTTTTTTTTTTTGCCAAAGTATTTTTACTCATTCTCATTATTTTGATGGTCGTTCTCAAAATGGTCTCCCCTGAATGCGATGCACTTGTCCCAGCGTTGCTGCCAGACTTCAAAAATATGCTAGAAACCATTTTTTCAGAGAACCTTCAAAATCGCCTCCGCAGCCTTCATCACTGCTTCTAATGATGGATAATGCCTCCCACGAAGGCGTTTCTTCAAGTTAGGGAATAGAAAAAAGTCACATGGTGCTATATCCGGACTATAGGGAGGGTGAGGGATGCACTTCACGATGATTTTTGCAAGGTATTCAGCAAAAACATTAGCAATATGCGGCCGTGCATTATCGTGGTGCAGCATCCAGCCTGTTTCACGGAAAGCAGCTCTTTTGCGCCTTATATAGACTTGCAATGTTTTCAGGACATCCCTGCAGTATTGTCCAGTTACTGATGTGTGTGCAGGTACAACATGCTGATAAACCATTCCATGAATATCAAAGAATGAGATGACCATAACTTTCCCAGCAGAAGCAACCACTTTTGCTTTTTTGGAGGGTTGCTGATGAAGGACATTTCCACACTGAGCTTTGCTGTTTGCTCTCAGGATCAAAATGATGTAGCCAAGTTTCATCAGCAGTGATTACGTTTGAAAGAAACTCCGGATCTTTCTCTAACATCAACTTTAACTGCATGCAGACCTGCATGCGAATGGTCTTTTGTTCGGAAATCGACAGTCTTGGAACCCATCGCGCACAAACACGTCTCATGTGTAATGTTTCTGTCACCAACCTGTGGGTGGCAGCCAATCAGGGGCGGTTTCTGAGGTAGTGCCGCTGTGCCATGGCACCATCTGTATGAAAGCGAAAGAAAGAGAAGTGTATAAGAAATGCGCAAAAGGAATTGTTTATGCGTAGTTGCTCCCTCGTTTGAATAGGCGCGTTGAACGCCAGCGCTCTCTCTTGGTTGTTTTCCGTAGTTTGGTGCCGATTCCAGAACGGCACCGTCTACGCTCATAAACGCCTGTGTTAGGGCTAGGGGCTAAGATGTCTGCTTATACACGGCTTCTTATGGAAGAAGATCAGAGAAGGTAGAGCCGGGATTTCTCTGGCGCATAACTTACGCTTTGCCCGTTAGAGTGCAGTAAAGCACGGGACCACGATCCTGCCACCTAGCGAAAGACAATGGTAAGAATACATTTCGCGCAATACCTTCCTTTAATGCAGTGTCACCATCCTACAGCAAGTTAATTCTGAGGAACTTCAAAACGCAAATTAATGCTTAATGAAATCAGTTGCAGAAACACAACACATAGGTATCCTTATAAATAAAATTAATTGGGTTTCAATGTGAATATAGTATTAGATTTTGAAATTTAGAAACAGTATTTCAACATGTGCATATTTCACAGCAGCAGTTTTGTTGGTAGAACATAAAACCCGCGCGTCCAGCATGTGTTGGACACATGTTTTCAAAGCAATGGTAGAGTAGTTCTGTATGTGCTCCTGTAATGCTGTAGTTCATCGTGAGTACGGATTTTTAAAACAGTGTTCAGTGTTTTTTCTTTAAGTTTAAGTTCACAGTAAAGTTACGAACATGAACAAGGTGAGTGAATTACTGAAAACTTCATTTAGTAACAGGACTCTAAGTGAAAAAATTCAGAGAAAAACAATGGGTAGGCCACTCCCGAATCTGAATCTGCAGCAGCAAACAAAAAATCCATGCCTTAAGTTTAATCCGGATATTTATCAAAAGAACAAATGGATTTGCGGCTGTGATGAAAACAATGCAGTTTTTTGTTTTCCTTGTGTGTTATTTGAGGGAGATGTCCATTGGTGTAAGACTGGAATAACTGATATTGGGCATTTATGGTCTAAAATGAAAGTGCATGAAACATCGAAGCGACATATGGACAATGTTCTGAGTCTTTCATTTCTAGGCAAAACCAATATTCAGGACAAATTAGATTCGCAGCATAGGCAAACAGTCAACAGCCATAACAAACAAGTAGACAAGAACAGGTATATATTGAACTTAATTACAAACTGTATTCGGTTCTGTGGTGCTTTGGAGCTGGCTCTTAGGGGACACGACGAATCTGACGCCTCTCAAAATAAGCGGGTTTTTCATGAGCTCATTCAGTTTAGTGCGGAGTTGGATAAAGAACTTCAAGTGCATCTCAGTCAGTCATCAGTATTCAAAGGCATTTCTAAGACTGTTCAAAACGAACTCCTGCAGTGCATGTTGGAAGTGTATCACGGTGTATCAAGTGTATCAAAGAAATAAAGCGTGCGGATTATGTTGCAATAATCGCGGATGAAACCACTGATGTGTCTTGCGAATTTCAGTTGGTTATTGTTTTGCGATACATTGTTTGTGGAACCCCCGTTGAAAGATTTTGGAATTTTGTTTATCCAGAAGGTCAGAATGCTCAGTCTATCTCGGAGTGTATTCTGAAAGAAATCGAACCCTTAATTGGAGATGACCGAGCAAAACTAATAGCTCAGAGTTACGATGGTGCAAACGTTATCAGTGGCGAGTCAAACGGAGTACAGAAATTAATAAAAGACAAATACCCAAATGCGCACTACATTCATGCTATGCACACCAGTTCAGCCTTATAATGTCTACTGCAGCCTCAATTAATCGCAAAGCCCGCATCTTCTTTGCACATCTTTCAGGCATTTCTTCTTTCTTTTCAAATTCGCCACAAAGATCGAAAGTGTTGCATAGCATAATTCAGAAAAGCTTACCCCGTGTGTCTCTCACAAGATGGAATTACCATTTGCGAGTAGTAAATGATATTTATGAAAACAGGAATGAGCTTATTACTGTCATGGAAACAATTGAAATGAGTGAGAACATAAAATTACCCTCTACTATTGAAAAGGCTGGTTCATACAAACAAAGACTGCAAGAAGAGACTTCATTTTCTGGCTATCGTTTTTCTATAAGATAATGCCACATGTGGACATACTTTTTAATCAATTTCAAAAGAAGACAACTGAACCTACCAAGGTAAAACAAGACATTCATAACTTTGAAACAATAATGCAAAACATCAGAGATGACATTGCCTCCATCATCAGTCAGGTTAGTTTTGAAAATGACGAAACAATGCCTTACAAGAGAGCAAGGGTTGATGATAATAACAAAAAGCAAAATGCTTTGGAGGTGTGTGATGCCATCTTTTGTGAAATAAAATCACGTTTTCAGTTCACTGGGCACCTAATTGCAACCAACCTATTTGATGTAAGCCAGTTTGACAATTATGTAACACATTTCCCAGACAAATATCTTGAAATTACGGACACATATACATTTCTGGAGAAAAGAAAGTTGAAGGGAGAGCTTCAAGTGTTCTATGCTAGGCCTGAGTTGAGAGCAGTTTCCGGTGCGGTTCCGTTTCTTTCGCTGATTCTAGAGGATGAACTCTGTGCTACTTTTGAAGAGAATGTTAAAGTTTTGAAACTGTTAATCACTATGCCTATCTCGACATCAGAAGCTGAGCGGAGCTTTTCAATGCTCAAGAGGATTAAAGCTACGAAAACTACGAAACACAATGAAAGAAGAGCGATTGAGTGCCTTAGGAATGCTGTCCTGTGAAAAGCTGTTCGTGTGCAAAATTGACAATTTCAATTCAAAGGTGATAGATTTATTTGCCAACAAGAAGGAGCCACGAATGGATTTTCAATACCGTTCCTACTAATTCATTTGAAGCTGTCTTCATAAAGTCATGGAGTTGCTGCTTACGGAGAGTACAACGCTTTTAATTTTCAAAAGTTAGTAATTTCACTAAACCATTTTTAAAAATTCAGATTATTCATTTTGCAGTGAAAAATTGCGTCTTGTGTGTGCGTGCGTGTGTGCTCGCTCGTATGTGTTTGTGAGTGTGAGACAAAGATTTCTCGAGTTTGTTTCGTTTGATTTCAGCGCGAGAAAAATTATGGTTAAAGCAATAACAATAACTGTCTCTCTATCACGAAGTCGTACACGAACGCTTCGTATCACATTCTCCATGAACTGTATTATCAAACTGTTACTGTACTCGGTACACCTGTGCGTCACAAGAGTACGGATGTAATAAATATCTATTTCCGTTTCCCTGTACGTTCTGTATGGTACAGTATATTATAAAATAGATTGGATTATTGATAAGATTACCTAAATCATTCGTAATTGGTGCACATATTTACATTTTAACAACCCTTATTTATTTATGGCACCATGAATACAATACCTCACCGGCCGCCCCTGCAGCCAGTGAAATGTTCAGTTTTTCAGAAAGTGATCTTAAGGGAATTTGTCGATCCTCTGTCACAATGGCAGCAGCAATGTTGATGTTTTCTTCCGTAAGAGCAGTAACTGCCGCACCGCATCCACCTTCCTTTGAAATTGATTGTCTCCCCTCTTTAAACATTTTAAACCACCTTCGAGCTATGCTGTAGGGAAGAACAGACTCTCCATAGGCCTCCTGTAACATTGTATAGGTTCTCACAGGCGGGAACCAGGATTAACAACAATGAAACTTTTACGGCGTGTTTGTTTCACATTAAGTTAACAGAATATAATATGATTGAATTTTAGTGCGAGAAATTATGGCCGTAAAAAATTGTTTTCAATCTTTATTGAACAGTCCTCGTAGTTAATCAGAAGAAGGGTTAGAGACACACTTACTATTTATTAACTGCTATAAAGCTTTTTACAATGTATCACGATACTGAGGAAGATTTTAAAAAGTAGAGGTATACTACTACAGCTAATTGAAGTTATAAAAAGTGTGTATACCGATAAAAAAGTTAATAAAAGAAAATCTTTGATAGTTAATAGTAGTGTAAGACAAGGCTGTCCTTTATCAAAAACACTTTTTAATTTGTATTTTGACGAAATATTAAGAATGTTATCAAAGAAAGTTGATGGAGGGATTAGTGTTTCAGAAGTTAAACTGTAAAGTATGTTATGCGAAGACGATCAGATAATAAGGTCCACGAATTACGATGATCTGCAGAAAATGCTACACTGTTTGAATAAAATTGTTACTGAATATTGAATGAAAATATCAGCAGGAAGAAACTGATCTAATACAGAAAATACATAAATTTAACTATATAATAGTTCCATTAAAAGAGCATTAAAAATAGGGCCCGTAATGACTCCGTAGTAAAATCGTGCAAATCAATGACAGTACCAGCTCTCAGACACGGAAATTAACAAAAGAAATATCACTACAATACAGATATCAGAGATGAAATTTGTAAGTGTAATAGTTGAGTACACTAAAAAGACAAAGAATGCAGTCAAGATATCAGGAATGAATTAAAATGAGAAGAAATAAATCATGTTAATGCTAACAGCAGAAATTAATGGAAAAAAAACCTGTTCAAAGAACGAATAATAATAGAATAACTAAAATAACCATAAATTGTGAAGCCAACGGTACAAGAAATCAGAGAAGACCGAAGAAATGATCTAAAAACTAAATCTGAGCCGGGACGGATTGAAAAGTCCAAAGCCGTGAAGTAGTAGAAGAAGTTAGAAAAAGAAGAAAAAGAAGGGTTTATAAAAAGACAAGTGAAGCTTAATGATTTATTTAGGGCATGGAGAAGTAGAAAATTTGAGATGTGTAAAGTGAGAAATATCGAAAAGGTGAAGTTGAACAATTGCAGATTGAGGGAAGTGACAATGGTAACAATTGAATTAAGAGGTAAATCATATGCAGGGAAAGGCAACAATTTTGCAAATAGTGCAAAACTAGGGCAAGACAGACCAGTAAAAGGAAACCACTAAGCATTAAAAAGGACAAAAACTTACCAGGGATACAAAAATGTACTGAATAACTGTCCTATTAGATTAAGCTCTGGAGTAGTCCAACGCGTGTTTTATTTAGTGTTTTATAAATCATATTACGTCATAACAATATCTCAGAAATAGTTAATAGAAATACTTTACCGGAATAAGTTTTGTGAGCCTACATTAAATTTTGTGCAGTTATATTTTGTCCACCTCTTAGGTTAACCAGTTACCATTTCGAAGGAAGAGAATTTAACAGTCGTATATACGCTTCTCATCCTATTCAGATCACAGCCAAACTTAGTATTCATTTTTATTCGTTATTTCCCGTCTTCCGATTGAGCAAGAATGACGTCATAGTTGACTGGTGAGTCCATCTTCAAATCATAGTGCCCTCTACGGAGAAGAAGCGATAATTTTTGCGGAACAGTAAACAAATTACAGCGCTCTGTGGTTGGGCTAGTAACTAATACAACCAGCTTCCCCTGGATATGAACAAAAGAGCACTGCGTATTCATGGTTGAATGCTACTTTGGTACCGGCATTAAAATTGGTGCGCATAGATGAGTTTATGCAACGCTATCCAACATTCTAACAAGTCACTCGCAGCGTAATGTTATGAAAAGTGTCCAGGTACCGTCAAGTTGACATACTTTTGTTTGCAACTTAAACGTCTTACGTTTAATCAGCATACGATATAAATTTTGTCATTCTCACGCTTAATTAAAATGTCTTAATATTGGTATCCTTATTAAAACCAATAGGTCTACAAACATTTCCAAGATACAGGATCACTTACACGCCAAAAGAGAGACACTGTACGCTATAAAGTGACTGGTTCCAATCTAGAAGCAATAAATAATGTTATGACAGAAAGGCCTCAGTCATACCTTCTCGCAATACAATGTTTAAGGGGAAGAGAGAAATGAAATAAAGAAAATGGACACATAAGACTGTGCACTAGAGATATTTTCTTGTTTAGTCTTAAATAAAAGCTTTGTACATATTATAACATTCCTAGAACATGTTCTGCTAATTTTCTGGTTTGTAATGAAGCTACATTGTGAGGAAACTGTGGGTGACAGGAAAAAAAAATGAGATCAAATTGAAATATTTCTATTTTATGTGACAGGTTTACAATATGCATATATGCTACTGTAACAGAAAAAAAAACATATGTTCATTGTGAAATAAGTGTTCATTGACTTAAAATTTCGTAGGTATATTCTTCATGGTATACTTTTATGGCTGCATAATTAGTTTTACAGTGCATTGCATTGCAGTATATAGTTATTTAAAACAATAATCGTATCTACGCACCAGGCGAAATTACGCACCATTATAATACGCGGGCAGACCAACTTCTGAACTAGTATATTTACCTGCCGGTAGAAGAGGCCTCATAGCTGCTGTCAGCACAACAAATACGATCGCAAGCCGCTAGGTGAATCGTATATAAACTCGCTCCATCAGCGATGATATTGTCGCGGTAACGGGCATTAAAGTTTCGGTACAAATAAATAATAGACGGCGGATAGTTTTTCATGGCAATAATGAGCTTCCATAAGCAGTTAACGATAGCGCGGCTAGTGTTCACAAAGAGCCGGCAAACAAAGATAGCTAAGATAAAGGACTTGCCGGCACAGATAGGATTTCACGTTTGGAAGGTTCTAGTGATATCTCGATTATCAGAGAATAATTGTTTTTCTTATTTGTTCGAGAAGTCTCTCGAATTATGAATGAGATATATAAGAGATTGCGACACGCCAGCGGACAGTTGTGAAACAAGAGTGAGTCGAAGTTGTAAAACAGTCGTGGGAGAGGTAAGCAGAGAACAGCTGAGAGTTTTGTTGTAACCAGAGCTGACCTTAGAAGATTGCGTTGTATATGTGATGTAATGTTGTTACGTGATAATTGAACAGTGTATTTCTAGGGAAATAAAGAACATTTAGAATTTCGGCAAATTGGACTTTTAATTCTACGAACTCACAAAGTCACAATGTTAATGATGTCAAATTTTACGCGCTTAAATCACAGATAAAAATGAATACCGTGTCTAATACCGAATATCCTGGTGATGGCTAACTCCAGTAAAAAGGTATTAGGAACAACTGCCCCGTCCTTCACGGCCGCTCCGGGGCTGAGTGGTTACACGCTCGGCTGTCACCAAGGCGCCCAGGTTCGACCACAAACTGAGATTTGTGGTGGACAGCACGGCGCTGGGGCGGGTTTTTCCAAGATCTCCGGTTTTCCGCGACATCTCATTTCAGCAGTGCTCCATCTTCATCTCATGTATTATCAGTGTCACCGCCTGCGATGCCCTATGTGGTAAATGCTGGCGTTTAACGCTACACATTTCATTTCCCGTCCTTCGCGTAAGCAGATATACCTTCATGCATTAAAAATATGCAAAACGCACAAGGGCGTTAAACGCAGGGCAGTGACGTGAAGGTACTACACAGGCTGGGAACAGCCTCTTGTCGTTCAGAGCAGGAAGAAGCCGCTTTTTCTTTTCTTAATGCGAGAAGCCCGTATGCGCACTTATCATAAAACCTTCAAAGGTGCTGGATATATTCTTAAACACAACTTGATAAGATCCTAAGCTACTTCTGTATAGAGTCAGAGGGAAAACTGAGCATGGGAAATGCGGGCAATGATGCATCAGCTGTTTATTTTCATTTGTTTGCTTTACAATAAAGTTAAATACATTTCCTTTATCTGCAAAGAAAAGCGAAAATACGTGTTCTCTTGCAACTTAAACTTCGTGCGGTTGAGAAAGGAACGAAGTTGGGAAAGCCTCCCTGCAAATCGTCCCCCAATCTAATCTCAAAGAGAGTTGGCAATAAAAGTGAGGAGAAAGGAAATCTGAGCAACTTGTCTCCGTATGGTGACACATCCGTTGGGAACGGTAGGAGGGTTTGTGGAGCTGCATCACGCACTTTTCTTTTGGTCCAGTTGTCTCTCTCTCACACATGCCCTGCAGCATCTTCTGGGGCATCTCAGGGTCTAAAAGCTTAGGCTTATATAGGTACACACGTGTAGGAGATTATTCCCGTTGTTGAAATTTCCCTTTTAAAGGCCTCAGCGACAAAGATTTAATATGTAGCAGGGGGAAGGGATATATGGTACTCTTTAAAGTAGAGATACATTTGGTTTATTACATTGAAAAGCCTTTGCTTTTGGCCCCCAGCTTTCATAGGTTCATATAAATACGTCAATAACAGCAGATTTCCCTTGAAGATGGGAGGAAAAATCACATCTGATGGGTTAAATCTGGCACGTGGCAGTGAAGATTGTACCGCTGGAAAATTGGTAGTGGTGCTACATTTTTAAAATAGTTCTTTGTTTATGTCTACACATTTAATTGCAATATTAATGAAACAATAAAGTAACATGTTTAGCTTGAAATATTACATATTATACACTAAATGTAAAAACCAAACAAGTATAGTAATCTTTAGCTATTGATAGCAATGAAAATGTTTCGGGCTTAAAGATAGTGAATTTATATGTATTTCCATCTGCTGAATTCAAAAATTACCATAAAATGATATATTAGCTTTTGGTTTGAAGATAAAATGACATTTCATTTTTAAAGTGATGATTTTAAATTAGGGGAATTGTTTTTGGAAGTTTTCACAACCTGTCAAGTAACATCAGAGAGAAATTTTGGAAATTAAGTGATGCAAAAGTTAAGAAAGGCATTTTTGTCTGACCACAAATAAGAGAACTTGTAAAGGATCCTGCATTTAACCAAGTGCCCACCTCGGTAGCGTGGTGGTAGCATGTCTGCCTCACGTTCAAGAGGTCAGGGTTCGAATTTCGGTCAGGGTGAGTTACCTGGATAAGGTTTTATTAGGGTTTTCCCTTATCCTGAAAGACAAATGTCATATAACTCTAAGCTTCGCCCATTCCGTTCATCGTCCGATATGACTTAACGTTGGAGAACGTAAATTTCATAAAAAAAAGACCAAATTCTGGGGGGGGGGGGAAGAAAAGGAAGCTTGGGAAGCCTTCAAGTGCGTTGTTAATGAATTTTTAGGCAACAAAAGGGATGACAACTACAAGCATTTGATGACAGTGCTCCTGCAAAAATGCCGTAACCTTGGATGCAACATGTCCCTTAAGATCCATTTTCTCCACTCCCCCCTAGACTTTTTCCCTCCTAGTTGTGGAGCTGTTAGTGATGAACATGGGGAGAGATTCCATCAGGACATTTCTGTTATGGAACAAAGATATCAGAGCCGTTGGAATGAAGTAATGCTCGCGGATTACTGTTGGTCTTTGTATAGGGATTCTGCGGAACCCCACCACAAGTGGCAAGCTAAAAGACGACGAAGTCAATAGGCTACCACATGATTCTCTTCAGACGCGACTATCTCCAGCAATTTAGAACTCTTAGCATGTAATTACCAGTTTAAAAAATCAAATGCACTTTCATTGTTTTTAGCAAGTATGTAATTAAAATGTTTCCTTTTCTCTCAACCCGTTAATATGTAATACTTCCACTTTGTGTATATCATAGAAACTAGAGCTAATAACGTTTTTTCATTATCATATGGTTTTTCTCAACACAAAATTAGTAGAAATTGCCTCATGAAGTGCTCGAAACATTAAAAAAGAAAAAAGAAAAAATTGTTGCCCCGTGTAGTTTATTGAAGCATTCAGCGAAAATATATGAGGAAAACGCATAAAACAAATGTTATTCCTGGCTTCGATTCCAGGCAGTGGGGGTGGGGATGTTTCTCCGACTAAGATAATTTCTCATCTCCCCCAGAGTCTGGAAGTATAACTGAGAGTGAATCTGTGCGTGATCTAATGATTAAAACCCAACGAATACGAGTTTCACAGCTTCGATATGTTCCAAAGGAGAACGGCCACCGATATGACCATTGGAGTTAAAGGCGGAGTTATAAATGGAACAAAAATTATTTTTCCCGCCACCATAAGGAAAACACATCATCACACGATACTTTTGTTACTAAAAAGTAGGCTTTTTACTGTTAAACATGAATAAAAGCTGCATAGAGTCGAATTATCTCTACCAGTCAATATAGCAGGTCAAACAGAAGGATAAAATTAAAATTTAAGAGACAAAGCACATTATTCTTCAGGAATAGCTGCTTTAATATACTGTCAAATCATAATATTATGATCTCTTTGACTATCGATTATCTCGTACATGACTTATTCTTTAATTATCTGAACAACAAGAAAAAAGCACACCTCTACAACGTACAGAAATACTTCGACTACAGACGAGATGATTCTAGCACCTGTGGTAGACTAACGCCCCCACCATCCCACACTCATTCGTTATTCTTTCAGTCTTATGTTGTCCATACCGCTATACACGTAGATTTTCTGCCGCACTCAACAGCGTATCAACAACACGCATCCAGGTATGCTTTAACATATCTCAAATACTATGAACAATTCAGAAACCCTGCAAGAGTTTCTTAAAAAAATAATTGTCTTAGGGCCGTTCCTCCAAAGTCTGTCAAGTGCCGGTAACCCATCCGGTCAGATAACCTTCTGTCATTTAACGAGTAGACAACATGTCATATTCCACTTTAAACAATAATAATAGTCAAAAGGAGCAGATAATATCACCGAAGTTGACTATTTGGATAAATAAAGGCATAATAAAGAAAAATATAACGAGTGTGCTAATTGGAAATAAAAGTGTTAAGGAATTCGTGAAAGAGTTGTTTCATTTAAGAACTGTTTATTTTTATTGATAATTTATCTTTATTGTGAGTAGTGAAACGTAAAACATCAATAAATTAAGTGCAATAACATGTACATAATAGAATTATCACGTATGAAAATTACGTTTTACGTTTATTTTGATTTACAACTTATAGGTTATGTTTTTCCCCAAACTGAAAGACCGACCGAGGGTCAAAAGATATCATATATAAATTTGATTGTTTATAGAAAAAAGATTTAAATATATATTATTTAGTTTGGAAAATAAAAATTTAAAAACAAAACATCGAACAAAAATATGCCAAATGAATTGAAAATGTATTAATATCAGTGCCAATTGTGACAAATCTTTTGAAATGAATATTTCACGTAATAAAATATGTATGAAAATACGTATGTACAAATGTGTAATAAAATATGGAGTAATGAGTATATGTACGGATATGTAATAACACGTGTAAAATGTATACGTAACCAAACATTTACAAATATTTACAAAATATGCAAATAAGCAAATGAATATCTCATAATTAGGTAATAAGATATGTATGAACTTGTATTTTTATTAAAAATAAAACTGCAGTTAATATGTGTATCAGCAAGAAACAAAATATGAAAAATGATTGTGAAATAATATGTATTTTAATATAAAATTAAAATACATGTAAAACAGTATATTATGTGATTTGATTTTATATATCCTTTATGTATAACCCTCTTCGCACGTTCGCAAGTCCATGGTTATTCAGTTGTTTCAGAGTATTTTCATTTGCGAGCACATTTAGCATAAGGCATGAAATATTTACCTCGCAACTGACCTCTTTGCGCAAGAATGAGTGTCAACATTAAATTTTTGAAAATAATTTTTTAAAAAATTATAATGAATAGTTTTTAAGTTTTCACTTGTTTCGTGTGGAAAGACCACGCACTTTTTTTTTTTTTTTTTTTTTTTTTTTTTTTTTTTAAGGTTGGTGGAATTTTTAAGATTACCTAGGCAAATGCTGGGATTGTTTAGTTTTCCCCCCGAAGTTTCTCCCCTTCCATTTCACACACTTCTCATTCCATTTAATCCTTCACCCGTTTTATTCTTTCAGGATTGCAATATTTATATCTGAGCGTTGCTGAGAGGGAAAAAGGATATATTCAAGTATTTTGGCCTCCGAAACAAGGTATCTCCTGTGTTGTCTGACCGTCTTCTGTCTTCTTTCACCTCATTATTCCCTCCAGGAGATGCTCCGAAAAGAGCACAGGTACAAAAGGTCTATAAAGGTGCAGTTACCGAAGGTCACCGCTCCTGCTGCTATTCCTACTGAGTTACGTATCTGTATTAATTAATTTAATTCGTTTGCTGGTAAACGTTAAGTCTAGCTCGAAAATATCCACCTGGAAGCGCTGCTCAAAGGATCTATATAGTCTTACCTTACATAATATTTCACGTAAGATTTTGGTCCTTATGTAAGCTTAGACAAGCTTTTGATGGGCTAGGGAGAGAAAAGTAAAGGAGTACCTTTCTTAAGAAGGTTCTGTCCCTCTGGATTATTTCTAAAATAGCTTGGGGGGTTTCTTTAAGCTCTTAGCTTACTTAAATTTCAACATCATCATTATATGTCAGCAGTGAATAGAATAATACCTACATCAATAGGCTCCGAGTCTTGGATAGAAAGAACGAGGGCTGTTCGATAAAGAATGATCACAATTTTTTTTTTGACAACGTACCTTTACTCATCCTCATAATTTTGATGGTCCTTCTCAAAATAGTCTCCCCTGAATGCGATGCACTTGTCCCAGCGTTTCTACCACTCTTCAAAGACATGCTGGAAACCAGTTTTTGACAGATCCTTCAAAATCGCCTCCACAGCCTTCACCACTTCTTCTGATGATGGATAATGCCTCCCACGAAGGCGTTTCTTCAAGTTAGGGAAATGGAAAAAAGTAACATGGGGCTAAATCCGGACTATAGGGAGGGTGAGGGATGTACTTCACGTTGATTTTTGTAAGATATTCAGCAACAACATTGGCAATATGCGGACGCGCATTATCGTGGTGCAGCATCCAGCCTGCTTAACGGAAATGTGGTCTTTTGCGCCTGATATGCACTTGCAATGTTTTCAGGACATCCCTGTAGTATTGTCCAGTTACTGATGTGTGTGCAGGTACAACATGCTGATAAATCATTCCATGAATATCAAAGAATGAGATGACCAAACCTTACCCAGCAGAAGCAACCACTTTTGCCTTTTTTGGTGGTTGGTGATGAAGGTGATTTCCACACTGAGCTTTGCTGTTTGCTCTCAGGATCAAAATGATGTAGCCAAGTTTCATCAACAGTGATTGCGTTTGAAAAAAGCTCCGGATCTTCCTCTAACATCAACTTTAACTGCATGTTACCTCCATTGCAGCGGCAGGCGATACTGCACATGTCTGAACTTAGCTGGTTCTCACAGGTGGGAACCAGGAGTACCAACAATGAAACTACTATGGCGTGTTTGTTTCACATTAAGCTAACAGAATATAATAACATTGAATTTTAGTGCGAAAAATTATGACCGTAGAAAAAATTATGATCATTCTTTACTGAACAGCCCTCGTATGATCTGTCGAATTTATTATAAAAATATTGGGCAATTTTATTGAAGTATTTTATATCAATTACGTTAATTATGAATTATTTTCTCGTATTTACCGCAATGTGCATAACATTAACTCAGCCTTCCTCACTATGAGAATAAATAGTTGGTAACTCTGGATGACACTGTTATCAATGAGATACAGAAACATGATGAGGATAAAAGCGGAAGATTACAAACGCTTTAACTATCTACCACAGACCAATGAAGGAACTTGAGCCAAAAGGAAATTTGCTGCACCTTTATCTCCGTTTGAAAAGGAGATGAAAAGGGAGAGATTAAAAAAGCTATCAGGCGGAGATCAAAGAAGCAGAAAGAATAAAACGAAAACAGCTACAGCATTAAGACGCCTATTAATGCATCTCACATTTCAATCTCTCAACTCTCAACATTCTTAACTCTCATACACTCATCGCGATAATCGATTGTTAAGCTGTGGAAGGAATATCTAAAGTTGAGCTTCGTGATAACATCGAGGACGATGAACAACAAACGTGTTGTTTGTTCTCTTTCGTTAAGCTTTCATATGCCATTAGACGGCTTAGTTCTTAAACCACTTCTTTACTACCGCTATAATCGCTGTCCGGTCATGTACAAGACGTTTCTAGTAAATGCACAATAACTACTTATGGTCAGATGGAACTCAACTGTACAGCGTTGCCAGACTGGTTGATATTTGGGCTTTAGGATTGAGGATGAGGATTTCGTTACGTAAGGGATTCAGTACGTAGGCCACCATGCTGAGCCAATTGTTCCTGTATCTCCAAGTGGGGGCACCCGCGGGAGGAAGCATGAGGTGAAGGAGACGGAGGGAGGCCGACCCAAGGAACCTCCCGTAGGGGGGGGGATCTGTTCCTTTCAGCTGCCGGGTGCGGGCGCTACGGACCCCTAGTACTTGTGGTACCTCTGACGTCACCAGAGGAACCTCGAGCAGAACATTGAAGCCCCTACCTGATAGGGAGCTGTTCGAATTGGGTTGGACTCGAGGGGGCAGTGGATCGCGATACCCTTGGGAGATTGCGTACGTCTCCGGACGAGGTTGAGGGAAGCCATTAATATTCCCGCGTACTAGCCAGCATAGCTAGTAGAAGTGTGCTAGATCGCCAGGCGGCCCTACCGTGGTCATCGGTAGCCTTCCAATTTTGGTGTTGGCGCGCGTAAGTGGCGTATCCACTTCCATCCCGTCTTGAATCCACAGGACCAGATGGGGGGGGGGGGGCTTGTTAGTCTCTAGGTCTTGCCCCAGGAAAGAGCCACGGAGACGCCGGGCGCCCTTTTGGGACAGCTCGGTAACTCCCTGGTAGAAGGAGGCCTGGACTAATGGGAGTAGATCCTCTAGGATAAATTGACCCAAGGAGCCACGACAGTACAGAGGACAGGTTCCCTACAGTTTACTTGGATAGAGTCTTCCCCCGACAGACCAGGACAAGGAACTTGCTTCCGTACAGCGGGACGGCAACGAGCCCAGCAGCCGAGCCCTAATGGGCTCAGGCAGTTGATCCGAACCCCAAAGTCCCTGGCTGGCAGTCCCGAAAATGGTCCGAGCAGAGGAGTGGAGACCGGCAACTGACCTACCGGAGGAGGAAGTAGTTTACCTCAGAGCATATCATCCTGCCATGCACCGCCGAGATACCCGCCGACACTTCTACCCTGAAAGAGACCACCAGATCAGAGATGATATTAAATGATAATAGAGATGAAATGGTGGGACAGGAAATTCGGGGGTTTTAATTAACCTACGCAACATTCGCCTAGCGACCAGGGAAAACCCCCGAAAAACCCATGGGTCAGGTAGGTCGGCCACGGGGATCGAACCCAGCCTCCCGGCCAAAGACGAAACCGCCTGAGCTATTCCTCTCGGTGGGCTTTTGGATTACTTAGGAATGGATTCTGTGTCCTTTTTAGTATAATTTATAACCATGCATATGAAGATTTCACCGGAAATTCACGTTTTGAGGTCTTCTGAATAACGAATTATTAAAATCTCCACATGCACCTTTGTAAACAGTTACAGTTTTATAAACTAAAAATGGGTGTGTTACCTGAATTTCTCTAACCTTCCTTTATTGTTCTATCTACTTTGCGTTAATCCAGGTGCACAGTTGCAAAAATGCTTTTATTACAAAATATTTTCTTGTAGTTGTATTGGAAATACACTAGGCTTAGCCGATAGAATTTCAGCAAGGATGTTCTACATTTGAACTTAATCAAAACACGTTCTATAAATTACAAGGAGTTTATTTCTTCTTTATTTTGGAACATGTCATTACGTGGGGGAGAGAACATCACTTAAGTGACTACTGTGACTTCGGTTGGTTACTTATAGGTAGGTCGTTGTCCTAATTTTCAATAACAGAAGAAAGTAAAGTATACCTAACTTCACCAATAACATGGGTGATTTTATTCATACAATTTTTTGGGGGTATTCTACGTCCTCCAACGTTAAGTCATAACGGACGCTGAATGGATTGGGTGAAATGATGCTCAAATGAGTCCAGGGTAAATGGAGCTTAGGGTTACCCGACATTCGTCTTTCAGGATAACGGAAAACCCCTGAAAAACTTTATTCAGGTAACTCACCCTAACCGAGATTCAAACTCGGGACCCCTTGAACGTGTCCAGGATGCCATCCACGCTCTCAGCACTTCTGGCGTTAGCGTTGTTTGTGCTTGGATTCCTGGACCCGTTGGCTTGCTTGGAAACGAGCAGCCGGATTTGGCGGCAAAGGCGGCAACCACAGCACCCCAAATCCGAGCTGCTTACGTCACATCTGAAGACTTCAGGCTAATTATTCGGAGAGCAGTGCTTTCGCGATGACACGAAGACTGGTTGACTCATCGTTGTAACAAACTGCGAGAGGTAAAGGGCTTTCCGACTCCTTGGAGGACCTCCCAGCGTTCTTCTAGTCGCGAAGAAGTGATTCTGACCAAGCTACGCATTGGACACTGCGCTTTTACGCACGCGTACCTTTTAAAGCGGGTACCGCCACCACTTTGTCCTTTGTGTGGGAACAGTTTGTTGGTCCGTCATGTACTGTTGGAATGTGCTTCCTTAGGACACCTTCGTGCCACACTAAACCTGCCGGGCCATCTTGCAGCAGTACTTGCTGATGACTCCTAAGCTGTCCAAAAGGTTTTCAAGTTCTTATCACAGATACCCTTGGCATTGCAGATTTAGATTTTAGATATTTGGTGAGGTAGTACTGGCACTACGCACACTCCACTCCTTTATCTACCACGCTTTCGTGATTCTCCGTGAGCTGTTCACTTGAAGCTGTTCGACCTTTTACCATGATTTTAACATTTTAGCTCGCTGTTTAACCCCTGACTTTTACAATCGTTTTTATTGGTAGGTCCCCCTACCTTTTGCATCATTGTTTCTGTTGAGGCGCTAATGACCTTGCAGTTGAGCGCCCTCAACACAATTCAGCTCAACCAACCACATGAACGTGAGGCAGACACGCTACCATCTACGCTACCGAGGCGGGCATTCATAAGATAATTTACTGTTTCTGACTTGTTGGCATAAACAGATTTAACACAACCCACAAGAAGTTATACAACTGCGTTAAATCACATGATCTCGGGGGCCAGTCAACATCACCACCACGGGAAATGATGAAACATCTAAAATTCTCTTTCAAAGATCGATTGTTTCGAGAGCAATATGACATGTGGCACCATCTTGCTGGAACCAGATATTTCTGAGATCCATATGATTCAACTAAGGCCAAAAATAGTCCCTTAAGAACCCGGTATCACAAAATACAGGAAAGGTTTGGTGAACAGATGAGCCATTTTGATAATAAATTTTGAAATTTCTACGCTTTGCTGAGTGCTGTAACCTTTCATCTATTTTTCAATAACAGGTATAACCACATGAAAAAAATGACTGCTGTTACTCAATAACAGTGACAGCTATCACATGTTAAATATAGGACACTCTTGTTGAAAGACCCTTTATATATACATGTGGTTTGTGTCTAAAAGTTCGGTGAATGTTATCAAAAAACAAACAAACAAACAAAAAAAAAGATGCAAACAAATTTTCTTTATTGCTTTTCAAAATAGTCGCCATCCGCTACAACACACGTCTAACAACGCTCGTACAGCTTCTGGTAACTATCAGCAAACTGAAATCGTTCCGAGAATGGCTGTCACAGGAGGAGCCAGTTATTTAGGAGCCTGATCAGGGGAGTATGGAGGGTGTTCAGGAACAGCTACTATCTTCTGATCCAGAAACTAGCCCACACGGATCGCACAGTGTGCAGGGGCGTTATCATGGAGCAGCATCCATTTTCCAGTCCTATGTAAATCTGACCAAACCCACCGGATACGCTGTAGCAATCGGTTCAAAACGGACTGGTAAAATTCAGTATTAATGGTTTGACGACCTGCAGGAACAAATTCCTTGTGGAATGATGGCGTTGTTGTCCAAGAAGGCGATCAACAGTATTTTCACCTTAGATTTTTCCAGGCGGCAGGCATGTTTTTTATGTCGCGGAGAATTCGGTGAATACCGTGATATGATTGCCGTTTGTTTCCGGATAGAACTGGTAGCACCAGGTCTCTCCCATTACGATGAACATGAAATCACCAGAAGTTTCCATCCGTTTCGCCTTCTACTCGTCTGTGAACTTATGCTGCACAAATCGGGGGCAGATCATCCGCTTAACAAGGCTGATCTCGGCGTAGAATCCCGTCCCATATCCTTCACACCTACTCCGTAGTCCCATATATTGTAGACGTGGTGCGGAAGAGAACCCGTATCGTCTACAATAAGCTAGAATCCCATCCCAATAACCTGATGAACACCCTAGGCCGTTACGACAATAGGGTTCCTCATTGGAGAACGTCATTAAAAAAAGAGGCGGAAGAAAATGTCAGTGTCAAAGCAATTATTTGTCACACTGGTACACAGAACTATGTAACTGTCTCCTCGGTTTTTACCATCCCAATATCTCAGGTGTATGATCAAAACTTTTAGCAGCAGTTTTCAAATATAGACATTAAGGTGCATTTTTCTTTTTCATATGGAGAAATGCTTAAAAAGTAGTCACCAATCATGCGATAAAATTTTAGTTTGCCTAACTCAAACATTACTAAAATTTGTGTATAGCTACATAAGCGTTGCAATTTTCAACATTTAATAACAGGTATTCGTTTAAAAAAATGAAAAATAATCTAGCTGATTAATAGAAGAAAAGTCAGAGTTGATGCAGTCACACATTCGATTGGATTAGATTGTTCGGAGGGGATTTGACATCTCGACCAGACTAGTCTTTGTTACCTATGCCCCAAGTGGAGCACCCCCGAGAGGGAGGATGAGTTGACAGGAGACAGAGGGCGGTCGACCTAAAGGAGTCACTACAGTACACATGGCGACGTTCCTACACTTTACCAGATAGAAACTCCAAGGTGGTGGGTTTAGGACAATGGTCATCCCACCTGCCGTGGCCCCGAAACAGTCACGAGGCCGTTTCGGAGACCGGAAGCTGCCCCCTCCCCAGAGCAGAGTCCTCCAGGGAATCTTGCACAACCGGCACCCCACCAGCCGTGTTTCTGAATCTCCCCACTAGGCCGACTAGGACACCGTGGTCCGTCCCGCCGGAGGGGAAAGCGTTTTCCTCAGAGTATATGATCCCACCATGCATTGGCGATACTTCTACCCTGAAAGAAACCACCAGATGAGAGATGATATGAAATACTAACGGAGGTGAAATAGGGGAAGAGAAAATTCGGGGGATGTAATTAACCTACCCAGCATTCGCCTAGTTATCCGGGAAAACCTCCGAAAAAACCCACGGGTCAGGTTGGTCGGCCAATGGAATCAAACCCGGGCCTCCCGAATGCGGGCCACAGAGGAAACTGTCTCAGCCATCCCGCTCGGTTAGTCACACATAGTCTGTTAATATTTCTCATCCATTCTTTATTCGTTGTAATACATATATTAATGGCTAAAATCATAATACATTGCAGAACGTGGAATTAGTGGCATATAAGATTTAAAAGTAAACGACAAATATATCATCAGTTTAGGTTTGTTTAAAAATGGACCCATGAGGGTAAAGGAAGAATTGCTAAGTTACAGTTAGTGCTGAGGAATGTTAAAGGAACCAATCAGGAATATTTCAGAAAAGCTGAAGCTACGAAAAAGTTTTTGACGTAAAGGTATGTTCTTAGAGAGCTATAGATTTTTATGTAGAAAGCTCATTTTTTTCTCTTTCAGTTCCATCGTTTATTAAAATTAAATAAGAATAAAATGAAAAATGAAATTTAAGACGATAAGAAACAAGTTTATTGGCCTACAAGTATCTCCAACTTTTTAACAAATATCAGTTTTGGGTAATTTTTTAGAAAATGAAAAACGATGACGTGAGGGTTGATTGAAGATTTTCCCCTTATATTATTAAATAGGGTAAGGGCACCATATTACGAATAGGTGCTTAATTTCGGATGGTAGATTTTCTGCTCCGTGAGCTAAAGCACTCCCTCGGAAATCATGTGAACAAGTAGGAGGAAGTACCAGGTGAACACAGTGAGCCTCCAGCCATTATGCAGTTAGTTGCGGTGATGTAGCATTCGTCAGTTGTTTTGTTCACGATCAGTGTGTTTGAAGAGCACTTCTCGGAGCGATTTCTTGAGCTTAAGGTGAGGTCCTAAATCACGTAATTACTGCCTGTAATATGTCACTATATGATAGTTTTCTTATATGCATTAACATTTGAAATTACTTATATCTTGTTTAATCCAAGCTGTTATTTATCCAATATGACGGAATTCTTAATTTCGGATACCACAGGGCGTCGTAATTTCGGATATCCGAAATTAGGAATGAACAATGTTTTACCAATATAAAAGACTTTTGCTCATCAGAGGGCACCAGGGCGCAGACGGAGGTGGTCCAAAAGAAGCAATGAGAGAAGCAGTAAAGGCCGTCAAGGAGAAGAAAATGGGATTTTTAAAAGCTTCGAAATGGTATGTCGTACCTCACTCCACAATAGAGAATGATGTAAACCACAAACAGCAAGATATTGACAGTTTATTGACTACAGAAATCGGAAAAGAGTGCGCACTTGGTGAGAAGCTGGAAACCGAACTGGCTGCATACTGTACGGTTATGGATGATCGCTATTTTGGATTTAGAAAGACATTAGACGAATGGCATTCCAGCTAGCTTTGATCAACAATGTAAAGCATTCATTTGTTTCGAGTAGCGGTATGGCTGGAAAAACCGTCTCAGGAATTTTATGAAAAGACACTCTCAACTGGCTTATTGCACTCCACAAAAGTATCCGAAATTAGGCACCATTACGTCTTATGTGAACTTACCTTTTAAGACATTTTTTGTCTAAGAGTCTGTAAGCTGATATAAATAAAGAACATTGTTACAGAATTTCGTGTCTATTGATGTTCTATAACTTGTAGAATGCCCAAAAATATAAATGGTATCCGAAATATGGCGACCTTACCCTAACGTCTGAACTAAGCCTAATGTTTGGATTTCAATTCATTATTCGATTTGAGTTATGCTGACAAAAACCCATACAGGAACAGATAAGTGTAATGCAATTTAAACGTAAATGCTTCATTTTAGGGCGAGTAGCTGCTTCCTCAACTGTGATATCTCGTCGGTAAAAAGATTAAAAAAATAAAACGTATTTCAATTCAAAATGAAGTTTTTAAACAGAGAACAGGAAATCGGTTCCAATACACTTGTGCAGCTCTTCGTTGTTTACAGAATGCTCGCTTGATGATGAGCGAAAAGTGGACTCTCATATGTTTTCTTTGCTTTCTGCGATTAGACAGCAGATTGAAGACATCTGCTGACAGTGACTATCATGTTGACGCGGAAGAAGAGGGACGTTTTGGCAGTCTTCCATCTGCAGAGAATATACCATGGTTCATCACCACAATAGAGTCCTGATGTAAGTGGCTACAACTAAAATACTTCATACATACGTACATGTCTGCCTACTCCGGATTTGAAGTTCGACAGCGACACAGTGAATCTTTGCGTTGGCCTTGAATAACTTTGAAGTCCAAAGATGGAAGATGACGATAAAAGAGGTTAATATAATACATTGGCATTGCTTTCTCTACCAAGTTCAAAGACAATCTTTTATAATTTTAGTATTTGATTATAAGTGATTATTTTCATAAAGTTGGAAATTAAGTTATTAGGAAAAGTGAGATTAAGTACACATTGCTAAACATTGGTAAGTATTAAGTATTGTAAGCCATATAATATGACTGCAATAAATGGGGCGAGTGATAAACTTAATTTAAAAAACACTTATGTTACCATTCATATAGTTTTGTCCTTCACATTAAGGAGGATCTGCTCAGTTACACATTATGCAAATAGCGCTGAAATGTATATCCATGGTTACAAGCCACTACTATGGAATAAAGAAAGAAAGAACGATAGATAGAAAGAAAGAAAGAAAGAAAGAAAGAAAGAAGGAAGGAAGGAAAGAAGGTAACAGGGAAAGAAAGGAGGAAGGAAAGAAGGAATGAATGAAAGAAAGAAGTAAGGAAAGAAAGAAGGAAGAAAAGAGGGAAAGAAAGGAGGAAGGAAAGAAGGAAAGCAAGAAGGAAGGGAAGAAGGAAAGAAAGAAGGAAGGAAAGAAGGAAGGAAAGGAGGAAGGAAAGAAGGAAGGAAAGGAAGAAGGAAAAAAAGGAAGAAAAGGAGGAAGGAAAGAAGAAAAGAAGGAAAGAAAGGAGGAAGGAAAGAAGGAAAGAAATAAGGTAGGAAAGAAGGAAGGAAAGGAGGAAGGAATGAAAGAAAGAAAGAAGGAAGGAAAGGAGGAAGGAAAGAAAGATGGTATAAAAGAAGGAAAGGAGGAAAGAAAGAAGGAAAGAAAGAAGGAAGGTAAGAAAGAAGGAAGGAAAGAAGGAAGGAAAGAAGGAAGGAAAGAAGGTAAGAATTAAGGAAAGAAGTAAGGAAAAAAAGAAGAAATGAAAGAAGGAGGGAAAGAGGGAAATAAGTAAATAAATAAATAAAGGAAGGCAGGAAGAAAGAAAGAAAGGAAGGAAGAAAGGAAGGAAGAAAGAAAGGACGATAGAGAGAACGAAGGAAAGAAAGGAAGGAAGATAGGAAGAAAGAAAGGAAGGAAGAAAAAATGAAAGAAAGGAATTGAGAAAGGAAGAAGGAAAGAAAGAAAGGAAGAAAGGAGGAAAGAAGTGAGAAAGGAAGAAGGAAAGAAAGTAAGAAAGAATGAAAGAAAGAAGGAAGGAAGAAAAGAAAGAAAGAAAGAGAGAAAGAAAGAAAGAAAGAAAGAAAGAAAGAAAGAAAGAAAGAAAGAAAGAAAGAAAGAAAGAAAGAAAGAAAGAAAGAAAGAAAGTGGATAGGTTCGCAAGATTTCAAGCATGTTCATTAGAAGACGCAGTCAAACGTGGAGAAAGGCAAACTTGCAACTGTAAATACTTTAAAAATACTTAAATATTTAATAATACTCAAAATTATGACACAAACTGTTAATATTAATATGCTTAACATATTTGTTAATTTATATAAAGGATATAATTACTTCTTGCTACAATTGTAAAAATTGGGTTTTATAGAGTCGATTAGGAAATGAAAAGAAAAACTAGCACTTGAAAGGTTCCAAACGCTATCTATCCTTAGTCCACTGATACAGTCACGGGTTCTTCCTGTAACGTGAAAGAGGGAATTGAAAACGGGAGAAAATGGAGAGAGGATATGTGTAGTAGAAGATAACAGCTGCGCATTCCCCTTGACTACCATGAAAAACCACTAAAACATCTCTACCAGTGATATATCGTCAGAGCGGACGGCCACCGAACCCCGGACCTCCCGATTAGGGGCTTCACACGTTACTGCCAAGCCATCTCGCTCGATAATGGACTTTTATTTAACACATTCATGTAGAGTTTTAATTAGCTTCTCCATCGGGGGTGGGTTCCAATGAAACACGAAGTTTTTAATTAATCCAAGAGGATATGACCTTTTGCATTTTTTCGTAGTTTTTTACTTACACAGATCCATTAACAGAGGAAATGTATAGCTACAATGGAATGACAATCAATACAAAGTCAAGTATCCTTACTATTTTAAGCTGTATAGATCTAATGTTATTAAAGCCCAAAACAAAGCTTTTATACACGTTTTAGAATATAAACAGAGAGGGATGAATGGAGAATTATAAAAGCGTGAAAGAAGGTGTATGCAGATAACGCAAAAATGAGAGCAGAACTACAGGTTTCTGCTAGCTAACAATAGAGCTCGAGTTGACTGTTTATCCAGCCCAAGAAAGGACCATGATATATAAACAAATGTATGTGCCACTGCCGTAGCAACCTTTCAAACAAATGAATTGGGTTGCATGTAATCACCTTATCATAGTTCAACTAATAATACTGTTATTTTATCAATAGTTTTAACTAAAACCATACTTAACATTATTTAGTATAATGGTTATACAGACATCAGCATTTCCGCGTTGCTTATAGGCCGGAAGCAACGGTTGTGCTATCAGTATTGTTTATGCCGCAGCCATAGCAACACATCACATCAAAACTGTTTTGTCCGACTCTATGTAGGCGGTAGCGTATCACGTTCAAGAGGCCCTTAGTTCAAAACTCGGCCAGAGTGAGTTATCTGGCTTTCTCCAGGTTTTTCCATTATCCAGAAAGGTGAATGTCGAGAAGCTCTATGCTTTACGGGCTCTGTGGTTATTTGAGTATTATGTCAGCAATTTCATTTATCGTCCGATAAGACTTACGTTTGAGGACGCAAATTAAAAAAAGAATGTCTAATTAAACATACAAGAGGTAAATATTTTAAAAGCAGTGGAAAACGGTGCAAGATACTCAATTCACTGACAGTTGTTCTCAATGATACTTGACCTCAACTAGTTAGTAAGAACAAATTTAAAAATTGCCACTTTCCAGTGTTTGGTAAAAATTGCTATTATTATTATTATTATTATTATTATTATTATTATTATTATTATTATTATTATTATTATTATTATTATTATTATTATTATTATTATTATTATTATAGTTAGTTACTAACACTCCCCACATGGCAACCTTGGCCTTCGGGGTAACCTCACCCCACCAAGTGATGACCGGACCCATTTCTCAGGTGGAGGCACCCAGAGGGCGGTGTCCATTACCTCCGATGATAGGGTGATAGTGAAGATGGCGGTGAGGTGAGAGGACCTACAGTTTTTACCGTGGACTCCGAACCACGTTGGGCATAGAGGATACTTCACGTGTGCTAGACAGAGGTGAAGGCGTGGATAGGGCCGACTTAAAATCGCCAACCCCAGAGCCGGGAATCGAACTCGGGACCCTTAGAACGGGAGCCGCGAACGAAACCACCGCGCTACCCCGGCGCCCTTATTATTATTATTATTATTATTATTATTATTATTATTATTATTATTATTATTATTATTATTATTATTATTATTATTATTATTATTATTATTATTATTATTATTATTATTATTATTATTATTATTATTATTATTATTATTATTATTATTATTATTATTATTATTATTATTATTATTATTATTATTATTATTATTATTATTATTATTATTATTATTATTATTATTATTATTATTATTATTATTATTATTATTATTATTATTATTATTATTATTATTATTATTATTATTATTATTATTATTATTATTATTATTATTATTATTATTATTATTATTATTATTATTATTATTATTATTATTATTATTATTATTATTATTATTATTATTATTATTATTATTATTATTATTATTATTATTATTATTATTATTATTATTATTATTATTATTATTATTATTATTATTATTATTATTATTATTATTATTATTATTATTATTATTATTATTATTATTATTATTATTATTATTATTATTATTATTATTATTATTATTATTATTATTATTATTATTATTATTATTATTATTATTATTATTATTATTATTATTATTATTATTATTATTATTATTATTATTATTATTATTATTATTATTATTATTATTATTATTATTATTATTATTATTATTATTATTATTATTATTATTATTATTATTATTATTATTATTATTATTATTATTATTATTATTATTATTATTATTATTATTATTATTATTATTATTATTATTATTATTATTATTATTATTATTATTATTATTATTATTATTATTATTATTATTATTATTATTATTATTATTATTATTATTATTATTATTATTATTATTATTATTATTATTATCATTATCATTATCATTATCATTATCATTATCATTATCATTATCATTATCATTATCATTATCATTATCATTATCATTATCACTATCATTATCATTATCATTATTATTATTATTATTATTATTATTATTATTATTATTATTATTATTATTATTATTATTATTATTATTATTATTATTATTATTATTATTATTATTATTATTATTATTATTATTATTATTATTATTATTATTATTATTATTATTATTATTATTATTATTAATCATTATTATTATTATTATTATTATTATTATTATTATTATTATTATTATTATTATTAATACAGTTATTATTATTAATTATTATTATTTATTAATGAAGCAACTTACTGTTGTTCTTCTGGTCTATTGAAATGTTATAATCTAAGTAATTTTCTTATTTATTTTCTCTGTAATTTCTCCATTGATTACTATTTTTAGACTGCAATGAGCTTGCCCTGGAATGCTAATAATTTAGTTTTAGAGTCTGAAATGTTCAGAATATACTCTTTTATTAAGTTGATAAGTGGCTTTTTGGAGTTAAGTTTCTGAAGCTCTGTACATGCTTGATCATTTGCAAATAGGACTAATTACTAATCTTAAAATCTATGTTAATTTAGCATACCATAATTATGTAATGTTAAGAGGAGAAGGAGGCAATGGATATCATTATATAATGCCTTGATATACACTTTCTGCAAGTGATTGGTCATTTTCCCCTGACTTTCATATTCGGTATTTAACATAAGTTAAAGTCAAAATATTAATAATATACCTTTTTATAGTAATCTTGAGCAAGCTTAAGTTACCTTAAAATAACTCTAATGCTAGGTTAAATTCTGTTTAGATTTACTCCAATAGTCTTTTAAAGCATGGGAAGTTTCGAATTGACTCAGTATAGCTATGCATTAGACCACAAAGCCTCAGAGACCTATTCTGTGGCTTCAATTTAACACAAATTCTTTTAGTTTTATACCATAAGCGTATCACATATTGAATATGTAATAAATCCATGATAAGTATTCAGTGTTAAAACTTATTGTTTATTTTGAAGGAGTTTCGTTTACAGCTCGTTGAAGCGGCAGATAGGTTGTAATGATACTGGAGCCAGATACCTCATTAAGCTGCTAACCGCCAGACGTGCCGCGGTGGAGCAACCCCCATAACACGTTCCGTCGTCACACATCCCTCCCCCTAGTCATAGGGACAAGGAAGGGTTCGCTGTACCACGTGCTACTCTCTCAAACCATAATCATATCCAGGAAACTGCCTTAAAGCGCCTGTTAAATTCCTACTCTCTCCCATTTCGGAAGTGAACTTAATCTCTGCACTTGTATACACATCAACAAAATTGTATTACTTTCTCTACTTCCATTCTCTACTATAAAGTAGGCAGGGTATTGCATTCCACTAAACGTTCATGACGAAATTTCACCGGAAATGTATGTTTTCCAGCACACCGAATCTAAAAAGAAAATAATATTAAAAAATGGTATGCCCACCTCGGTAGCGTAGATGGTAGCGTGTCTGCCTCACGTTCAAGAGGTCCCGAGTTCGAATCTCAGTCAGGGTGAGTTAGCTGGATAAGGTTTTGTTCGGGGTTTTCCCTTATCCTAAAAGACGAATGTCGGGTAACTTTAAGCTCCATGGACCCTTAGTCTATTTGAGCATCATTTCACCCATTCCATCATTCCAATCATCGTAATCATCGTCCAATATCACTTAGCAACAGTTGAAAGGCGTAAATTACAAAAAAAAAAAAAAAAAAAAAAAAAAAAATAGTATGTAAGTGTGTGTATACAGTGTATATATTGTCTCCTTGTGAACGGTGTTCCTAAAATACGAAAGGTTGATTAATTACCAAGTTTGGTATTCAAATTCGTCATTTTCCACATGATTTTTAAGAAAATCTCCCCTTCTCAGACCATTCTTTGCAATGAACATTTTACGAAAAATTGGATTAAATCACCATGCTTTGAAATTTACTTAATAAAAAGGTACAAATAAAACCTACACAATACCTATTGCAAAAGAAAAGCTATTAAATCCCATTAATCCAATAGAAAACTGTGAAATAGACTGTAATTTAGACCTCTGTTAAATCTTCAAGAAACGAACAAGTCCAGATACTACAAAACTTATAGCACTAGAAACATTACAAACCAAATACCCCAAAGAAGATCGGACACGTATACTTACAGATGGCACATTTATAAATGATGATCAGAATGGAGCAAGTGGCACATGTCAATTTTTCTCCTCTCACAAAAATGTGGGGAAAAAACTACAAATTTTAATGGAGAAACTAATGCAATCTACACTTTAAAATAGTACATTTATGTAAGTTTTCTCTTCTAATATTCCATAAACATCGCTATATGCAAATAATTATATATTATTAGATATTAAATTTGTAAATTTCTTTCTTTTAAAACCTTGTCATACGAAATAAGAAAGGTGAGTTATCGGTATCTTTATTTTCGATTAATTTCCACTAAAAGATCCCTACTCGATCTGTAACATCAATGTGACATTGATCTCTTGACATTTGTTAATTGTGAAATACAGTTGGCTAATGTATGAATTACATTGGATGCAGTTTTCTCTCTTTGTATAATTATGTATATTTAACGTACTCTGGTAATGAGTTCATTTGCAACATATATAGGAAATACAACCAAACATTATAAAGGTTATTAAAATGTTTTGACATCAGTATTGCAAATATATTATACTGCTATGCTCATCTGATTATCTATTATTTCGCTGTTTTGTATTTTCTCAGTTTCCAAATTTAACATGTATTTATATTGCCTCAAATGCTATATTTATTTAAATTAACTGTTGACCTTATTATGTTAATTGTATATCAAACCTTTGCAACAGTAATTTACTCGTATTATATAATTAATGTATACAGAGAGATATATTGAGGTTATAATTTAGATATACTTTATTACGGATCGTTGACAAAGTCAGCGTTTCCCTTGCAGTCTTCGATGTAGCCATTGCAGCGAAAAATGCAGGTAATTCTGACTTAGAATTGTTGGAGTGGTGGATATTTTAATAAACTAGGCCATTAGTGGTTTTATTTAGCTTTATTTTTATTTGACATTAGCACAGACACACTATAACAAAGGAGCAACACGCCACGAACAGAACTTGAATAAAAGAAGAACGCATAAAGTTTATAGATAGGTACGCTCAATAGGTGGCGCTAGTTGTATCATTACGAAAATCAAGAATATAACATTTACTACATAAGACAACAAGAATATTAGGTTAATTAGTGAAGGTTCTGAAAGTTAGTGCATGGCCATGCTTGTTAAAATACTTAGGGTTGGTGTTCTGTGTCGCAGGGGATTATGATTTCGAGTCCCGTCTCAGGCAGGAGTGTTGTACATGTAAATTGTGTGTCTATGTGAGACAGTAAAAGGAGAAAACCACAAGAATAGCTTCTACAACAGCAACGACAAATAATAATAATAATAATAATAATAATAATAATAATAATAATAATAATAATAATAATAATAATAATAATAATAATAATAATAATAATAATAATAATAATAATAATAATAATAATAATAATAATAATAATAATAATAATAATAATAATAATAATAATAATAATAATAATAATAATAATAATAATAATAATAATAATAATAATAATGATAATGATGATGATAATGATGATAATGATGATGATAATGATGATAATGATGATGATAATGATGATAATGATGATAATGATGATAATGATGATAATGATGATAATGATGATAATGATGATAATGATGATAATGATGATAATGATGATAATGATGATAATGATGATAATGATGATAATGATGATAATGATGATAATGATGATAATGATGATAATGATGATAATGATGATAATGATGATAATGATGATAATGATGATAATGATGATAATGATGATAATGATGATAATGATGATAATGATGATAATGATGATAATGATGATAATGATGATAATGATGATAATGATGATAATGATGATAATGATGATAATGATGATAATGATGATAATGATGATAATGATGATAATGATGATAATAATGATAATAATGATAATAATGATAATAATAATAATAATAATAATAATAATAATAATAATAATAATAATAATAATAATAATAATAATAATAATAATAATAATAATAATAATAATAATAATAATAATAATAATAATAATAATAATAATAATAATAATAATAATAATAATAATAATAATAATAATAATAATAATAATAATAATAATAATAATAATAATAATAATAATAATAATAATAATAATAATAATAATAATAATAATAATAATAATAATAATAATAATAATAATAATAATAATAATAATAATAATAATAATAATAATAATAATAATAATAATAATAATAATAATAATAATAATAATAATAATAATAATAATAATAATAATAATAATAATAATAATAATAATAATAATAATAATAATAATAATAATAATAATAATAATAATAATAATAATAATAATAATAATAATAATAATAATAATAATAATAATAATAATAATAATAATAATAATAATAATAATAATAATAATAATAATAATAATAATAATAATAATAATAATAATAATAATAATAATAATAATAATAATAATAATAATAATAATAATAATAATAATAATAATAATAATAATAATAATAATAATAATAATAATAATAATAATAATAATAATAATAATAATAATAATAATAATAATAATAATAATAATAATAATAATAATAATAATAATAATAATAATAATAATAATAATAATAATAATAATAATAATAATAATAATAATAATAATAATAATAATAATAATAATAATAATAATAATAATAATAATAATAATAATAATAATAATAATAATAATAATAATAATAATAATAATAATAATAATAATAATAATAATAATAATAATAATAATAATAATAATAATAATAATAATAATAATAATAATAATAATAATAATAATAATAATAATAATAATAATAATAATAATAATAATAATAATAATAATAATAATAATAATAATAATAATAATAATAATAATAATAATAATAATAATAATAATAATAATAATAATAATAATAATAATAATAATAATAATAATAATAATAATAAGGGCGCCGGTGTAGCGCGGTGGTTTCGTTCGCGGCTCCCGTTCTAAGGTTCCCGAGTTCGATTCCCGGCTCTGGGGTTGGCGATTTTAAGTCGGCCCTATCCACGCCTTCACCTCTGTCTAGCACACGTGAAGTATCCCCTATGCCCAACGTGGTTCGGAGTCCACGGTAAAAACTGTAGGTCCTCTCACCTCACCGCCATCTTCACTATCACCCTATCATCGGAGGTAATGGACACCGCCCTCTGGGTGCCTCCACCTGAGAAATGGGTCCGGTCATCCTTGGTGGGGTGAGGTTACCCCGAAGGCCAAGGTTGCCATGTGGGGAGTGTTAGTAACTAACTATAATAATAATAATAATAATAATAATAATAATAATAATAATAATAATAATAATAATAATAATAATAATAATAATAATAATAATAATACTTAATAAAAAAAAATGGAATCAAAACTAAAGTAGACAAAAGCAGAGACCAAAAATGGATACAGGACATCGCCTTACTCAAAACATAAATAATAAAAGACGCATGTCTAAATACACAAAATTAAAACACTATAAGACAGTAATTAAACCAGAGTGACTCTATGGAGCAGAAAGAGAACTTTTATAACATAATTTTGAACAGAAAAGTAGAGATCGTAAATATAGTAAAAGAAGAACGTAAAATTGCAAGAATAATTTTATGTATCACAAGACGTAGGTGCAGAATACAGACTAACAATATCTATAGTGAATTAGAAAATGAAGGTTAAAATGTTAAGAATATAACAAACGATTAATTTCAAATAGGCTCACAAAATAAACTATGGAACTTTACGAAAATCGAATTAGACAATATGAAATGGATGAAATGGATTGGTGAAAGACTTACAAATTATCCGGACTTAACCTCAGGATATTGGGCAAAAAGGAGAACGGATTAGTTGCTAGATACCTGACATTGAATTACACACTTACATATGTTTTCTAGTTATTTGAAATCCTATCTGTAACAATTACTCGTGAGTCAAAATGAGGTTTTAAAACCACATTCTTTTTCTTCTTCTGTAGCTATTTTTCTGGTATTGTTAGGATGACGTGTTTATACAGTACATTTTCTTTCTGTAGTCATTGAGGTATTAATATTGTATATTTAAATAAATATAAACAGTTCACAGTACTTATTAATACTGCATTTATTACTGCAATGCTGCATGCAGGCTTTGAAGGATTTTTATGCGTTCATTTGGCGGTGTTAATAAGCTCAGGGAGGATTTGATTTAATGTGTTAATAAGTGGGATTATGACTGCTGCCAGCGAGCAATTTTGTCTACAAGCTTGTTAATTAAGCCACTCTCATCAGAGAACTGAAAATTCTGTTATGCATCATCAGTGTAGCGATAGCCTGCGGAGACTCGTGCGTTAGGTTTTGAATCATGTTCAGAACATACTGTGGTTGTAATACCAGTTTGTTGTGCAGTTACATAACCTCTATAATTTGCACTTTGCTCTTCTTTAAAGTTTGTACGGGTACATTTGGATGTTTGGGTGTGAGGTGGTGGATTTCAGGCAACGCGGAGCCACAATGTAGTGCGGTTTACTGTCTTGAATTTTCAGTTTACTCACTATGACAAGCTCAGAGAAGGATTTAACACCTTGACCAATGTATGTTTTGTGCCTATATCTGACGGAACGCTCTGTGAGGGAGGAATGGGCTGAGTGGTGGAACTTGAGGAGTGATAGCACCATTATGTGTTTTAAATGGGATGATGTTTGTCCTTGAACGCTACTAATACTTGTTTCATATAAGCTTGCCCCATATCTCTTAGCGGTCACTTGACCTTATCACCTTTCATTGGCTGCTATTGCAGTATAGACAGTCGTGCGGTAAAAATTAGTTCGTTATTTAACATGGTGATATATCTTTATATGTTGGAAGAGAATTGTCAAATTTACTATTTTAATTAAATATATTACGCAACAGAGTTGATTTATCTGAAATGCATGTTAATTCTTAAACGAAGTAAAGAGGAGGTTCCTTTGCTCTCAAGCACATGGCGCAATAGCACGTGATTTAGCGGTAGTGATGACATATTTGTTTATATGGCTTTTATCACTGACCTTGTTTTGAACTGGATTAGTCATATATCGTCATTCGAAGGTGTGTTGTGCCGAGTGCGAGAGCTAAATTATTGATCGTTTATTGCGCGTGTACTTATTATATGTATAATGGCAGAGTCTACCGCCAGGTTTTCGCTGAAGCATCGCAAGGGAAAACTTTTACAAAGCGGCGAAAAAATAATTGTATTGCATGTGTTTAATGCACTCATAGAGAAGAATCCGCCTTTGTCAGTGAGAGAAGTCAAACAGTTGTGCTCTAAACTTACAGATGTGAGTGTTAGGTCCGTAGGAACATTGCGACATGAAATTGAGACAACAGTAAAACTTACCACTCCTGGGGCGATATTGCTGTGTGGCGAAGACGTTATTTAAGGACAGTCAGACTGTACCTGGATACAAATCGCAAAATATACTACCTTGATGAAACTTGGGTGAATGAAGGACACACAAGTATGGCGTGACACGACTTTTAAGACTTTTAAAATTGCAGGGTATATGTGCTGGTTTTAAAAAATTCCAGTGGAAAAGGCCGAAGGCCGTAAATTATAAACTTGTTTCAGTTTCATTGCTCATTCATTCAGTTTCAACTTGCTCACTTTCACGTTTCATTATAAACTTGTATTTTTGCATGCCTTCATTTCCTAATTGTATGATTTTATCCATCTTCCTGGCAATTATTACGTACGACGTTTACTGCAGGTTTAAATGTGACGGGAAGGCACCGCCTATGGCCTATGGCGCGAAAGTATTAGCCAATTAGGGTGAGGGGGAAGGTAGTTGCATGCGGAGTGCTACATGTCAGCGGAGCAAGGTTACATGAAACAGAGATTAAGGTGAGCAACCAATCAGAATCCTGCGGTCTTATCGTATTGCATTCCCCCTAAGTGGTGTGTGGCGTGCGGTAAACTAATCAATCTCTAAAAAATACTATTCACGATAACACAAATATTCAGAGTTTGCAAAAACTAAACAATGAGGAAGGAGAGAGTATGGTATTTAACATAACCGAAAAACCTCGTAGTTTTAGCTCAAATAGTCTTCCCAATACGCATAAATAAAGTATATACCATTATATTATAACAAGTCATTGCCACGTAAGCACTGTAATGAATGTCATTGTTGGTTGGCATGTATGCGTGAACGTATATTTCAAATTACTCAGAACTGTAACGGAAACATTTGACATGACGTGATAAAAGAAATATGTACTTTGAGTAAGCCAAGATGTTTGTTAAATTCCACGAGAGGAAACAATATACTTCCTGCTAGTCTGGCAGAACTTGTCTGGTCACATTATATCTTTGCTTATGAATGGTTCGTAATCTCTATTTACTCTAGAGCAGAGAGTTTAGAGCTGTATTGTTCAGTTACTCTTCCATGAAAAAGTGTATCAGCTGGATCAATGAGACACGATCCTCCTTTCCTCTTACTACTGCCAGAACAAGCCAATTGAGCTAATGTGGGCTCAAATTATGTTGCAAACAGAAATAATATTTTTAAACTGACGTTTAACGACTTATTCACGAAGAAATTGACAAGGAAAGCACAACAAAACTGGGAAAACATCCTGAGACATCGGATAAACTACAAGAAGACGACCTTTTTTTTTTGGGGGGGGGGGGGGGGGGAATAGCACCCTTTTGTGTGTGTGTGTGTGTGTGTGTGTGTGTGTGTGTGTGTGTGTAATTTACGTCCTCCAACATTTAGTCATATCGGACAATGAGTGAAATGGGTGAAATGATGCTCAATGCGTCCGGCGTCCATGGATCTCAGTTACCCAACATCGTCTTGAAGGATAAGGGAAAACCCTGGAAAAAACCTTATCCAGGAATAGCACGTAACAAGATTTTGGAACCTATCATTATACATTTGCAGTACTCAGACGATGAAGGCAATGACAATGACGAATTATCTCTTAACGTAAGTAACATTCACAGCTATACGGATGCACCACTGGTATTTTCGTTGCTTTAGAAAAATAAATAATTCATAAACTTTATCTAATTTTAAACCAAATATTTAAAACATTTGCGTAATATACGAATATCCATGTTGCAATTATTGTGATTTCAACAACTGCATTATTATAAAGCTTTGGAAAATTCAGTTTGCGTTCCCTTACTTCTAGCGCTACGGACACTCGCAAGTGTGCGGGAGAGAGGGAAATATAAAAAAGTGGGGATAACGAGGTGACAAAGGTGAAGGCTCTAACGCATATGATTCGCTACAGGCGAGAACTCTTCCCATTTGAAACATATAATAGAGGACAGGGTGCCTAAAATACAATGAGGTCTACCCGAAAGCACCAAGACCCCGGCCTCTGTTACCCGGGAGCGATGGAAAGCTCCGGGGGCCTTTCCTTGGGGCAATACATTGAGTCTAAAAAGCCCGCCTATCGACAACAACGTCAAGACTGGTGAAAGTGGATACGCCACTTACGTGCGTCAACCCCCCAGGGAAGACTAACGAATAACCTCGGTGGGGTCGCCTGGTGATCTAGCACACCTTCTACTAGCTCTGCACTCTAGTACCCGGGACTTGTTAGGCAACCCTCTGCCCCCTCCGGGCGACCGAAGCCTGGCCGGAGGTACCCGATTGTCCGCGGGTGACGGGAACACACTGCCCCCTCGAGTCCAACCCAATCCGAACAACTCCCATTCAGGGAAAGGCTCGAATGTCCGGCCCGAGGTTCCTCCAGTAACGTCAGAGGTACCACGAATGCTAAGGGTCCGCAGCGCTAGCACTAAAGCAGCTGTAGGTGACGGATCCCCTCCCCTACGGGAGGCAAGAGAAGACAGAGGGTGGCCGTCCCAAGGAGCTCCGATAGCGCACAAGTGGGGCACCCCGATAGGAAGGATGAGGCGAGAGGAGACAAAGAATGGTCATCCCAAGGAGTTCCGACAGAGCACAAGCGGGGCACTCCGGCAGGAAGGATGAGGCGAGAGGAGACAGAGAGTGGCCGTCCCAAGGAGCTCTGAGAGCGCACATGTGTGGAAACCCAGGAGGAAGGATGAGGCGGAGGGTGGCCGTCCTAAGGAGCTCCGAGAGTCCACAATTGGAGCACCCCGGGAGGAAGGATGAGGTGAGATGAACAGAGGGTGGCCGTCCTAAGGAACTCCGACAGCGCACAAGTGGGGTACCCCGGGAGGAAGGATGAGGTGAGAGGAACAGAGGGTGACCATCTCAAGGAGCAACGACAGCGCACAAGTGGGGCACCCCGGTAGGAAGAATGAGGTGAGAGGAGACAGTGCAGAGGTTATACTCCCATTACTCCTGGACCCGTGGGACCAAGGACCCGGGCCTCCTTCTACCCGGGAGCGATGGATACTCCGGGGCTTTTTCCATAGAGCAATACCTGGAGCCTAAATAGCTCCACCCGCTGAGCACAACGTCAAAAGGGGTGGAAGTGGATACGCCACTTACGCGCGTCAACCCCACAGGGAAAACTACCGAAAACCTCGATGGGGCCGCCTGGTGATCTAGCACACCTTCTACTAGCTCTGCAGGCTAGTACCCGGGACTTATTAGGCAACCCTCTATCCCCTCCGGGTGGCCGTAGCCTGGCCGGAGGTACCCAATTCCCCCTGGGTGTCGGGAACACACTGCCCCCTCGAGACCAACCCAAACCGAACAACTCCCCAACGGGAGAGGCTCGGCAGTTCGGCCCGAGGTTCCTATAGTAACGTCAGAGGTACCACGAGTGCTAAGGGTCCGCAGTGTCCGCACCTCGGCAGCTGAAGTGGACGGATCCCCTCCCCTACGAGAGGAGGCAGAGGGTGGCCGTCCCAAGCAGCTCCGACTGCGCACAAGTGGGGCTCCCCGGGAGGAAGGATGAGGCAACAGAAGACAAGAGAACGGGCGTCCCGAGGACCTCCGACAGCGCAGAGGGCAAGGCCCCAACAAATGACCAGTTGGAAATCTCCCCGGCAGCCCAGTAGAACCGGCATCCCACCCACGTGGTCTTTAAATGACCCACCAGACCACCCGGAGACTTGGATATATCATTCTGCCATGCAAGGCCGAGAGACTGCCGACATTGCTACCCTAAAAGAGACCATGAGATGCGAGATGATGTGAAATGATAATGGAAATTAAATGGAGAGATAAAATTCGGGGAATGTAACTAAATTGTCCAGCATTCGCACTGGCAACCCGGGAAACCTCCAAAAAGCCCATGAGTCAGGCAGGTCGGCCACGAGAATCGAACCCACACCTCCCGAATACGGGTCACAGACGAAACTCCCTGAGCCATCCCACTTGGTAAACCTGCTTTGTTGATTGCTCTGAGCACAAGCAGCATAAGGAACTGTGTTACATATTTAGTGTTTATCAGTAATTCCTAAAAATCAATTTTACTGCCAGCTTTCAACACAACGGTAGAGCGAGAGAGAAGGGGAGGGAAAAGTGGCGAAAGAAACAGTGTGAATGGAGTTGAAGCAATAATGTGAACTCGTCTGCAGAATGTGAAAATTGAATAATAATAAATCGTTTGTGATTTATATCACTGACTACTAGTGGAAGTCAAAGAGGGCTCTTTTTTTTTCGAGTGGAGGAAAAATGCATTTATGCACTAGCCCCGGGATCGGAGTGTGGGACTCCTCTGACGGAGAGAGATCCGTCAGCCCTACCCACTAAAAAACCTCCACCGGTGAGAATTCGGGAGAGGAAGTGCAGCAGTACCGCTATTGCACCTGCGGATTCTGGGAGAGGATATTACGGCCAGGCAAAGCCTAGGCCGGGTGAGGATGGCGCCAGGACACAAGCATGACCAAGGTCCTACTTGCGACCTTGGAAATTCAGGAGTGGAATTGGGTTATGTAATATTGTTGTGCCTCCGGACGGAGGCACCGTCTTACAAGATATCTGTGAGGTCCTGAAACATAAGGACGGTGTCATTAATTGTTAGTGCTTAAGAATAAGTTGGATAAGATATCAGGCCAGGAGCGGCGCTGAGTCTGGCGTCAATTTGTTAGGCATTGGTTTACATGCATTCAATGTGAATATGGATATATTTAATGTAACTTAACAACCAAATATTTTGGACATATGCTCAGGATTGAGTATAGTCCACGTCATGAGAGCTAATCTTGCTAGATTATTGTTTTGTTTATACATCTACAATTGAGTTGTCTTCTCATGTCCATGTGTGATGCTTTGGTCATTTTCACTGGTCCCCAGAACGACCCTTAGCAGGGACTTCCAGGGCCACTGGTCTGTCAGTAGTGTTTTAGCTAAGCCTTGGCTTATGATTAAGGTGGTACTAAGTTGTTTAGGTAATCTTGAATGCTTATTTATGGTTCCCCCAGGCCAAGAGTTCTGTCAAATAATGAGAGCGGTCTTTTGTGAATGTCGTGTTGTGTACTGTATGCGCCTAAGTCGCGAATTAGAGGGTTTTTGTTTTTTGCCTTTCTGTCATATAAGTTATAACTGAGTAGTTTAATAAATTGTTCGATCGAGTGGAGCTTCAGTTCCTCGTGCAGCCAATAAGCTGGAGCTACTATAGGAACCTTTGCAATAATTCGTATTATTCTGTTTTGCAGTGTCTGCAGTCTGTTTATATGTGTTTTCGCAGCGTATCCCCAGACAGGAGCTGCGTACGTCAATATTGGCCTGATTAGTGTTTTATATAGCGTAAGACCCATATTGAGTTCCAGTTAGTTATTTAAATTAATCAAAGGGTAGAGTCTGTTCAATTGTCCATTTGCTTTGGCCCTGATATTTTGAATGTGTTTTTTCCATGTGAGACCTTGATCCATGGTGACCCCTAGGTAGGTAATTTGGTCTTTCCATTCGATTCTTTCGCCATGATACACGAGAGGTGGCTGTCTGTGCCTGGGATGTCGATGTTGGATTCTTTTTGTGAAAATAATTGATTGGCACTTTCTGGAGTTAACTGTTATTCTCCATTTTCGAAACCAGGGTTCAAGATCATTTAGGGCATTCTGTAGCCGCAGGTGTATTATCCGCGGTTGAGTGGACTGAGTTACCAGTGCCGTGTCGTCGGCGTATATGTATTTTTCAGTGCGAGTAAGTTCTGGCATATCGTTAACGTACAAATTAAAGAGGGTCAGTCCTAGCAAACTTCCTTGTGGGTTGTTTTCCAAACAACACAGGCTTTTAACCGTTTGACATTGAGGTAACAAAAGGTTAGCATTAGTGGAGAAAACATTACACTTATAGATGTATGAAAACCTTTTAATAATTTGTATTCCTATTGATTACTTTAGCGACAAGTTATTTGACAAGAAATTTCAAAATGATATTCAGGAAAGCAGCTCTTTTTAGGATATACATTATTCCTTGGCACGAATTATTTACGGCATCATTGAATAAACTCCCTTTCCGAACACTCCCGTCCACATAGGTTATTGCTGTACACTTTTATTGTACCTTTTAGTTATAAAACAAATAGCAATAAAACAGATATTACGGAAAGGCGAATCCGCAGTGAATGATTGTTGACATGGCTCTATGTATACACTTCCAGGATCCTAAAGTCTGCATTTCAATTAAAATCAATAGCAACACACTAATGCAGGTAAGCCAATGAACCCTACTGTCAGTGTGTGAATATGTGATGTGTTTGTAACGACTTGGAGTTGTTGTGAGTTAAGTTGTGCAGGAAAAAATGATGAACCTTGTTGAAGGTATAGTTGCTGGATTCTAGTAGTTCCACGGCTGCTCTGGTATTCGCATAAGCTCTTATTTTCAGAGGCGGTCTCAGATGAGAAGTTATAATTTAGTAATAAATAAAATGGTAGTTCCTCCTTTCTTCTATAAAAACTGGTATTTTAATTAAAATGAAACTTTTCCAACAATTAGTTACACTTTACAATGCTTTATGTACGTTGTTAGTATATTAGCTTGTACAATCTTTTATAACTGTCCACATTCCAATGCAATATACTGAAGCACAAACTCTGCAGAAATGCAGACACACGCAAAATACGTCTTTACACTTTCACGTCCATTTGCAGAAGAAAACATGATTCTTGCTCGCTTGTCGTGCTGGCTGGCTGTATTTAGCCAGAAGGATTTTGCTGCGTGCCTACCCGTTAAGGGTTTTACCGCAGGTAAGGTATTGAATTTGGGATGTTTTAGGGTGAGATGTAGGTTTTTAGGTTAGTAGTATTTTATAAGGTTACAGTGTTGTACCTTCGGGTTGAAAGGAAAGAAAAGAAAACATGGCTCGCTCTCGCTCGCTCGCTCGTAGTGTTGGCTGGCTGTATTTAGCCAGAAGGTTACTTTGCTGCGTGCCCACCCGTTAAGGGTTTTACTGCAGGTAAAAGCATGGCTTCAAGTTAACGAGCTTTTATAGTCCTGCCGTTGCCATAACAACTAAACATATTTCAACTTTTCTTCATTACGTCGTTATCTTTAAATAAATGTTTCTTAACATAATTTTAACATTTAAATAATAATTCTTTTATTAATTTTAATTACAAAAGAAACTTAAAGTAACTACTTAAACCGTTTCATGCTTCATTCAACAGATTGCCCAATATTGTCTCTTTTTACCCAACATTAAATCATTTTTATTTTCTATATTACACTTTGTAGAGTATTGGCGTTCCATCCAAAGTTTTCGTCAAAATTTCATCGAAAATATTGTGGCGAACCCACGCGCGGCTTGCGCGTGCAAAGGGACAGATAATGCAGCGCAGAGATACGGGACAGATAGTGCAACGCGGAGATAAAAGCTTGCCGAAACAGATAAAGAGACAGTTCGATTTCTTGTTTGTTACAGAACATTCCACAAATGCCTAAAAATATGAATGGATATATAAAAAGGAAGCCGTGAATCGCCGAGAGTCAGTGGTAATTGGACTCGTGCAGCTCTATTTTAAAAGTGAACTCTTTGTTTGTGGGTGTGACAGTCGAAATTGAAGGCTGTATTTATGTTACGCAATTCTGCTACTGTAAAGGTTGACCAAAGTGTATTTTTACGGAAATAAAGAATATTTTGAATGACTGAAAATTGGACTTTTAATTCTACGAACCCACAAAGTCACAATATGTTTTGAGGCACGTTCAACCATTTATCAAACCTGGTGTTAAAATTCAGAATCCAACAAAAGTTTTGAAGAAAATGCCTCACCTCAAACTAACCTTTACGTGAAAACTTTTTCGAACAATTGATTTCATTTTACAAGGTTTTTTTTTCTTTCTATTTGTTCCCAGAACTATTTGGTGTTCGGTGTATTTTTATTAAACTACCATATAACAAATAACATATTATCTTAATATTATCTGGAAATACCTTGCAAATTCCACGTTATTAGAACTGAATTTTGTAGGTATAATCTTGAAAATATTAAGCGAGAGAGGCAGATACATCTCATGGAATATATAGATATCTTAAAAACATTACACTAGGTTAACTTTTATTTGTAGAATAAAATATTTATAAGACATTCCTTATTAATGATTTGAACTGTTTAATGCTTTGTTATACATTTTAACTGCTGTCCATTCCTCGCAAATGAATGGAAGATTACGCAATTTTAAGGTGAGCTCATAGCATCAGGTTCTTAAAACATTTGAACATCGCTATTTCCTTTTATGTTAATATAACAAACTATGTAACAATTAGAGGTTTATTTCGCTTAAAAATGAAGTACAAGACTATGCTTTCATATCAATAACTTGTATCCCATTAATAAATAATCAAGAATAGAGAAAATTATGTTAATATAGTACATTAATGCGTTTTTCTATTCATTTTACAGCACTCAAATAAATCTTTACAGAAATAGCTGCACTGCTTATTTCGCTGAAGGTAAACAAATGTGGGATGAAGAAAACCGAATTAATAATCACGTGTTCAAAGGTAGGAAGGTCTCCGAACCCGGTCCTGCGGGGCCGTTTCCAGAAATGGAATAACGGTTGTATTGGCTTGCTGGGGAGTTTCGAACTAGTGAAGTGTACGGTCTCGCCGTCTGCACTGTCGTGACTCCTTGGGACGGCCGCTCTCTATCTCCTCTCGCCTCATTCTTCCTCCACTTGGGGGCATAGGTACAATAGACAAAGCGTGGTCTTCCATGATGATGATTTGTATTTAAGGACGCTCAACTCAATTGTCATCAGCGCCCTTTCAAAAACTGTATTTCACTTTACTATCCTTCCTTTGACTTATCTTTAACTTTGCTTTGGTTTTGCTGTGGCTTTTCCTTCGCTTTGCTCTGGCTATCCTCTAGCTCCGCTTTGGCTTTGCTTTGGCTTTATTCTGACTTTACTCTTTCTTTGCACCAACTCTGCTCTGCCTCCACTTTCGCTTTGCTTTGGCTTTGTTTTGGCTTTACTCAGGCTCTTCTTTGGTTTCGCTCTGGCTTCTCTCCCGCTTCATCCTAACCTCACTCTAACTCCACTCTAAATTACTCTAACTTGGCTCTGGCTTGGTTTCAGCCCTCCTCTGGTCACACTCTGGCTTCGCTAAGGCGTCACTCTGGCCTGACACTAACTTCATTCTGTACCTTAACTCTGCCTTCGCTCTGGCTAGGCCCGCACTCTGGTCCCGCTCTCACTTGGCTCTGGCTCCTAAATCTGCCTTCGCTCTGCCTTCACTCTGGCTAGGCCCCGGGCACCACTCTGGTCCCGCTCTGGCTTGGCTCTGGCTCTACTCTGACTTTGCTCTGGCTAGGCCCCGGTCACCACTCTGGTTCCGTTCTCGCTTGGCTCTGGCTCCGCTCTGGCTCTACTCTGGCTTTGCTCTGGCTGGGCTCCGGTCACTACTCTAGTCCTGCTCTGGCTTGGCTCTGGCTCCGCTCTGGCTCTACTCTGGCTTTGCTCTGGCTGGGCTCCGGTCACTACTCTAGTCCTGCTCTGGCTTGGCTCTGGCTCCGCTCTGGCTCTACTCTGGCTTTGCTCTGGCTAGGCCCCGGTCACCACTCTGGTTCCGTTCTCGCTTGGCTCTGGCTCCTAACTCTGCCTTCGCTCTGCCTTCGCTCTGGCTAGGCCCCAGTCACCACTCTGGTCCCGCTCTGGCTTGGCTCTGGCTCCGCTCTGCCTTTACTCTGGCTTTGCTCTGGCTGGGCTCCGGTCACCGCTACGGTCCCGCTCTGGCTTGGCTCTGGCTCCGCTCTGGCTCTGCTCTGGATCCGCTCTGGCTCCGCTCTGGCTTGGCTCTGGCTTCATGCAAGCTCAGCTCTGGCTACGCTCTGTCTTTGCTCTGGCTCCACTCTGGCTTCACTCTAACACTCTTTAACTTAACTATGGGTTAGTTCTGTCTTCGTTCTGGCTTGGCTCTTGCTAGGTTCCGCCCCGCTCCGATCCCTCTCTGGCTTCGCTCTGGCCTCACACTAACTTGATTCTGTAACTTAATTCTGGCTTGGCTCTGGCTTGGCTGTGGCTTCGCTCTGGCTTCGCTCTGGCTTGGCTCTGGCTCCGCTCTGGCTAGGATTCCGCCACCACCCCGATCCCACTCTGGCTTGGCTCTGGCTTCACTCTGGCTAGGATTCTGCCATCACCCCGATCCCACTATGTCTTGGCTCTGGTTCCGCTCTGGCTAGGATTTTGCCACCACCCCGATCCCACTCTGGCTTGGCTCTGGCTTCACTCTGGCTACGATTCTGCCATCACCCCGATCCCACTCTGTCTTGGCTCTGGTTCCGCTCTGGCTAGGATTTTGCCACCACCCCGATCCCACTCTGTCTTGGCTCTGGTTCCGCTCTGGCTAGGATTTTGCCACCACCCCGATCCCACCCTGTCTTGGTTCTGGTTCCGCTCTGGCTAGGATTTTGCCACCACCCCGATCCCACTCTGTCTTGGCTCTGGTTCCGCTCTGGCTAGGATTTTGCCACCACCCCGATCCCACTCTGTCTTGGCTCTGGTTCCGCTCTGGCTAGGATTTTGCCACCACCCCGATCCCACTCTGTCTTGGCTCTGGTTCCGCTCTGGCTAGGATTTTGCCACCACCCCGATCCCACTCTGTCTTGGCTCTGGTTCCGCTCTGGCTAGGATTTTGCCACCACCCCGATCCCACCCTGTCTTGGTTCTGGTTCCGCTCTGGCTAGGATTTTGCCACCACCCCGATCCCACTCTGTCTTGGCTCTGGTTCCGCTCTGGCTAGGATTTTGCCACCACCCCGATCCCACTCTGTCTTGGCTCTGGTTCCGCTCTGGCTAGGATTTTGCCACCACCCCGATCCCACTCTTTCTTGGCTCTGGTTCCGCTCTGGCTAGGATTTTGCCACCACCCCGATCCCACTCTGTCTTGGCTCTGGTTCCGCTCTGGCTAGGATTTTGCCACCACCCCGATCCCACTCTGGCTTGCCTCTGGCTTCACTCTGGCTAGCATTCTGCCATCACCCCGATCCCACTCTGTCTTGGCTCTGGTTCCGCTCTGGCTAGGATTTTGCCACCACCCCGATCCCACTCTGTCTTGGCTCTGGTTCCGCTCTGGCTAGGATTCTGCCACACCCCGATCCCACTCTGTCTTGGCTCTGGCTTCGCTCTGGCTAGGATTTTACCACCACCCAGATCCCACTCTGTCTTGGCTCTGGTTCCGCTCTGGCTAGGATTTTGCCACCACCCCGATCCCACTCTGGCTTGGCTCTGGCTTCACTCTGGCTAGGATTCTCCCATCACCCCGATCCCACTCTGTCTTGGCTCTGGCTTCACTCTGGCTAGGATTCGGCCATCACCCCGATCCCACTCTGTCTTGGCTCTGGTTCCGCTCTGGCTAGGATTTTGCCACCACCCCGATCCCACTCTGTCTTGGCTCTGGTTCCGCTCTGGCTAGGATTTTGCCACCACCCCGATCCCACTCTGTCTTGGCTCTGGTTCCCTCTGGCTAGGATTCTGCCACCACCCCGACCCACTCTGTCTTGGCTCTGGTTCCGCTCTGGCTAGGATTCTGCCACCACCCCGATCCCACTCTGGCTTGGCTCTGGTTCCGCTCTGGCTAGGATTTTGCCACCACCCCGATCCCACTCTGTCTTGGCTCTGGTTCCGCTCTGGCTAGGATTTTGCCACCACCCCGATCCCACTCTGTCTTGGCTCTGGTTCCGCTCTGGCTAGGATTTTGCCACCACCCCGATCCCACTCTGTCTTGGCTCTGGTTCCGCTCTATCTAGGATTTTGCCACCACCCCGATCCCACTCTGTCTTGGCTCTGGTTCCGCTCTGGCTAGGATTTTGCCAATACCCCGATCCCACTCTGGCTTGGCTCTGGTTCCGCTCTGGCTAGGATTTTGCCACCACCCCGATCCCACTCTGTCTTGGCTCTGGCTTCACTCTGGCTAGGATTTTGCCACCACCCCGATCCCACTCTGGCTTGGCTCTGGTTCCGCTCTGGCTAGGATTTTGCCACCACCCCGATCCCACTCTGTCTTGGCTCTGGTTCCGCTCTGGCTAGGATTTTGCCACCACCCCGATCCCACTCTGTCTTGACTCTGGTTCCGCTCTGGCTAGGATTTTGCCACCACCCCGATCCCACTCTGTCTTGGCTCTGGCTTCACTCTGGCTAGGATTTTGCCACCACCCCGATCCCACTCTGTCTTGGCTCTGGCTTCACTCTGGCTAGGATTTTGCCACCACCCCGATCCCACTCTGTCTTGGCTCTGGTTCCGCTCTGGCTAGGATTTTGCCACCACCCCGATCCCACTCTGTCTTGGCTCTGGTTCCGCTCTGGCTAGGATTTTGCCCCCACCCCGATCCCACTCTGTCTTGGCTCTGGTTCCGCTCTGGCTAGGATTTTGCCACCACCCCGATCCCACTCTGGCTTGGCTCTGGTTCCGCTCTGGCTAGGATTTTGCCCCCACCCCGATCCCACTCTGTCTTGGCTCTGGTTCCGCTCTGGCTAGGATTTTGCCACCACCCCGATCCCACTCTGTCTTGGCTCTGGCTTCACTCTGGCTAGGATTTTGCCACCACCCCGATCCCACTCTGTCTTGGCTCTGGTTCCGCTCTGGCTAGGATTCTGCCACCACCCCGATCCCACTCTGTCTTGGCTCTGGTTCCGCTCTGGCTAGGATTCTGCCACCACCCCGATCCCACTCTGGCTTGGCTCTGGTTCCGCTCTGGCTAGGATTCTGCCACCACCCCGATCCCACTCTGTCTTGGCTCTGGTTCCGCTCTGGCTAGGATTTTGCCACCACCCCGATCCCACTCTGTCTTGGCTCTGGTTCCGCTCTGGCTAAGCTCCGGCTTCACTCCAACCTCACTCTAATTTCACACAATATTCACTCTGGCTTGGATCTGGCTAGGTTTCGGCCCGTATCCGGTCTTGCTCTGGCTTCGCTCTGGCTTTGCTCAGGCCTCACTCTAACTTCATTCTTTAACCTAACTCTGTCTTGGCTCTGGTTCCGCTCTGGCTAGGATTTTGCCACCACCCCGATCCCACTCTGTCTTGGCTCTGGCTTCACTCTGGCTAGGATTTTGCCACCACCCCGATCCCACTCTGTCTTGGCTCTGGTTCCGCTCTGGCTAGGATTCTGCCACCACCCCGATCCCACTATGTCTTGGCTCTGGTTCCGCTCTGGCTAGGATTCTGCCACCACCCCGATCCCACTCTGTCTTGGCTCTGGTTCCGCTCTGGCTAGGATTCTGCCACCACCCCGATCCCACTCTGTCTTGGCTCTGGCTTCACTCTGGCTAGGGTTTTGCCACCACCCCGATCCCACTCTGTCTTGGCTCTGGCTTCACTCTGGCTAGGATTTTGCCACCACCCCGATCCCACTCTGTCTTGGCTCTGGCTTCACTCTGGCTAGGATTTTGCCACCACCCCGATCCCACTCTGTCTTGGCTCTGGTTCCGCTCTGGCTAGGATTTTGCCACCACCCCGATCCCACTCTGTCTTGGCTCTGGTTCCGCTCTGGCTAGGATTTTGCCACCACCCCGATCCCACTCTGTCTTGGCTCTGGCTTCACTCTGGCTAGGATTTTGCCACCACCCCGATCCCACTCTCTCTTGGCTCTGGTTCCGCTCTGGCTAGGATTTTGCCACCACCCCGATCCCACTCTGTCTTGGCTCTGGTTCCGCTCTGGCTAGGATTTTGCCATCACCCCGATCCCACTCTGGCTTGGCTCTGGCTTCACTCTGGCTAGGATTTTGCCACCACCCCGATCCCACTCTGTCTTGGCTCTGGTTCCGCTCTGGCTAGGATTCTGCCACCACCCCGATCCCACTCTGTCTTGGCTCTGGTTCCGCTCTGGCTAGGATTTTGCCATCACCCCGATCCCACTCTGTCTTGGCTCTGGTTCCGCTCTGGCTAGGATTTTGCCACCACCCCGATCCCACTCTGTCTTGGCTCTGGCTTCACTCTGGCTAGGATTTTGCCACCACCCCGATCCCACTCTGTCTTGGCTCTGGTTCCGCTCTGGCTAGGATTTTGCCACCACCCCGATCCCACTCTGTCTTGGCTCTGGCTTCACTCTGGCTAGGATTTTGCCACCACCCCGATCCCACTCTGTCTTGGCTCTGGCTTCACTCTGGCTAGGATTTTGCCACCACCCCGATCCCACTCTGTCTTGGCTCTGGCTTCACTCTGGCTAGGATTTTGCCATCACCCCGATCCCACTCTGTCTTGGCTCTGGTTCCGCTCCAGCTAGGATTTTGCCACCACCCCGATCCCACTCTGTCTTGGCTCTGGCTTCACTCTGGCTAGGATTTTGCCATCACCCCGATCCAACTCTGTCTTGGCTCTGGCTTCACTCTGGCTAGGATTTTGCCACCACCCCGATCCCACTCTGTCTTGGCTCTGGTTCCGCTCTGGCTAGGAGTTTGCCACCACCCCGATCCCACTCTGTCTTGGCTCTGGTTCCGCTCTGGCTAGGATTTTGCCACCACCGCGATCCCACTCTGTCTTGGCTCTGGTTCCGCTCTGGCTAGGATTTTGCCACCACCCCGATCCCACTCTGTCTTGGCTCTGGCTTCACTCTGGCTAGGATTTTGCCACCACCCCGATCCCACTCTGTCTTGGCTCTGGTTCCGCTCTGGCTAGGATTCTGCCACCACCCCGATCCCACTCTGTCTTGGCTCTGGTTCCGCTCTGGCTAGGATTTTGCCATCACCCCGATCCCACTCTGGCTTGGCTCTGGCTTCACTCTGGCTAGGATTTTGCCACCACCCCGATCCCACTCTGTCTTGGCTCTGGTTCCGCTCTGGCTAGGATTCTGCCACCACCCCTATCCCACTCTGTCTTGGCTCTGGTTCCGCTCTGGCTAGGATTTTGCCATCACCCGGATCCCACTCTGTCTTGGCTCTGGTTCCGCTCTGGCTAGGATTTTGCCACCACCCCGATCCCACTCTGTCTTGGCTCTGGCTTCACTCTGGCTAGGATTTTGCCACCACCCCGATCCCACTCTGTCTTGGCTCTGGTTCCGCTCTGGCTAGGATTTTGCCACCACCCCGATCCCACTCTGTCTTGGCTCTGGCTTCACTCTGGCTAGGATTTTGCCACCACCCCGATCCCACTCTGTCTTGGCTCTGGTTCCGCTCTGGCTAGGATTTTGCCACCACCCCGATCCCACTCTGTCTTGGCTCTGGCTTCACTCTGGCTAGGATTTTGCCACCACCCCGATCCCACTCTGTCTTGGCTCTGGTTCCGCTCTGGCTAGGATTCTGCCACCACCCCGATCCCACTCTGTCTTGGCTCTGGTTCCGCTCTGGCTAGGATTTTGCCACCACCCCGATCCCACTCTGTCTTGGCTCTGGTTCCGCTCTGGCTAGGATTTTGCCACCACCCCGATCCCACTCTGTCTTGGCTCTGGTTCCGCTCTGGCTAGGATTCTGCCACCACCCCGATCCTACTCTGTCTTGGCTCTGGTTCCGCTCTGGCTAGGATTCTGCCACCACCCCGATCCCACTCTGTCTTGGCTCTGGTTCCGCTCTGGCTAGGATTTTGCCACCACCCCGATCCCACTCTGTCTTGGCTCTGGTTCCGCTCTGGCTAGGATTCTGCCACCACCCCGATCCCACTCTGGCTTGGCTCTGGTTCCGCTCTGGCTAAGCTCCGGCTTCACTCCAACCTCACTCTAATTTCACACAATATTCACTCTGGCTTGGATCTGGCTAGGTTTCGGCCCGTATCCGGTCTTGCTCTGGCTTCGCTCTGGCTTTGCTCTGGCCTCACTCTAACTTCATTCTTTAACCTAACTCTGGCTTGGCTCTGGCTAGGTTCTGGACCGTCTCCGGTCTTGCTCTGGCATCGCTCTGGCTTCGCTCTGGCTAGGCTCCGGTCACCACTCTGGTCCCGCTCTGGCTCCACACTGGCTGCGCTCTGGCTTTTTTATTTTCGAGTGGAGGTAAATTCCATTTGTGGACTTCCACTGTGTTGGAGGGCACAGTGGGGAGTGTAGGCTTTAGCTCGCGGGTACTACTCCACTAAAAAACCTCCACCGGTTAGGATTTCATGTTAGATATATGGATTTTGGGCGTGAGGCCGGCAGTCGGGTTGGTAGGTCTTGGCCCTTTAAGGGCTGTCGTGCCATGGGTTATTATATGGATTTTAGTGTTAGGTTATTGTGGTCCCGCATAGCACCCGCGTAATTCAAGTGAGAGGTGCGATGCTGGCGTCCGGTGGGCGGGAGCGAGTGGATGTTAAATCCTAGGCATCAGTCATGACTAAGGGCCCTGACCGCGGCTCTAGGGGGCTCAAGGAAAACATAAGGGGAGATTGTGGTCCAGGATGACTTGGGCGTGTCTTACTGAGTAGGCTAATATGTTAAATCTAATGCGCTGCCTTTTTGGCAGCTGTCGCTTACATCATACATATATATGCACACATAGGTACACACATACATACACATACACACATACATGTATCGGTCATTAATTTTGTTCCTTGTAATGGAAGGATGTCTTCAAACTAATTCTAATGCGTTGCCTTTATTTGGCAGTAGTCACTTGTCTCTGGCTTGGCTCTGGCTTTGTTGTAGCATTTTACTGGCTTCGCTCTAGCTTTTCTCCCGCTTTGCTCTGGTTTTGCTCTGGCTCCGCTCTGGCTCCTCTCAGGCTCCACTCTGGCTTTGCTTTAGTTTTACTTTTAATTTAGCTTAATTTACTTTATTTAATTCAGATCAGGGTCAAACACGGATGTGGACGTAGTTTGGGAGTTTGGCATTAGCTCTCTCACCACTCAGAGGCACCCAATCGAGAGATATCGCTCGGGACCCCGGGATGGCCAATTCCCGTAGCTACCGCAGTAGGCCCCTGGGGGCGTGGACCTCCGTGTCGAATTCCCTCTATAGCGTAGTACACTCCAGTCTTGCAACTTCTTATTCAATAATATGGGCTAAATCAAATATAGCATATACTTAACATACAAATATAACTAATGATAAAATACTGATTAATATCCATCAATTAATTAAACAAATAATAAGAATTAAATGAAGAAGCCTGGGACTTAAGTACTTACGATAGTAAGTCGCCACACGGTGTATTTCGGATGCGAGAGCCCCTAGTGGTCTACCGGGGAAATATACGAGTCAGCTGGAGAATATAACGTCAGGAGGGCACGTTGGCCATGGTAGCTCAAAGGTTAAGAGCGACTGGACGGAAACCAGGAGATCCGTGATTCAAATCCCGGCCATGGCATTGAATTTTTCATGTTGACTCTATCCATCAAATATCTTAGCCTATATACGGCTAGTGTGGAGAAATGATTAATTTCCATCAATTAATTAAAAAAAACTGAAGTAGTAGTATAGTAAAATATGACGAATATTTTGCAACCTGAGATAAATTAATTATGGCATTTTAATAAAACTGTCAAAAACATTTTTTGAGAAAATAAAAGTAATGTATTTTTCCCACGAAAAAGAATATGATAGAGGTAGATCCCTTGAAATCCTCTTACCGAAACTTTGCAATGTCAAGCTCAGAATTTATGTTTCGGGTTTTAGCTATTTAGCTGCAGACTCACAAATACACGTGAGTTTTAGATTCAGGGTGTCTGAAAACATTTATTTATAGAGTTTTGGCTGAAATTTAATGGCTTCTCGATAACGTATTAACCCTTAAGTGTACAGTGTAGCAGATGTGCAATATTAGGTGTATTCAATAAATAATAATAAACCCTGGCACGATAACCCTAAGAGGGCCAAGGGCTACCAACCCAACTGCCGGCCTCACGCCTACTCACGCACGGCACAGGTGGGCGATCATTCAACCGATACGGGGAGGAGATGAAGTCAGCATCTCGGCATCCCCCAGCTGGAATGTTGGTTTCCGTGAGCAGGGCCGCTTACCTAGCGTAAGCTCCTCACTTTCCTCACGATGCTGTGGGCACCGGTCCTATAACCAGAACTTGAAATCCGCACCACATGGGTGGGATCCAATCCGGGCCGCTTGCCGTGTCGAGGGACCACGGCATATTACCTTAGACCGTTACGCCACGGCGCAGGACAGTAGGCTGTATTTAGCTTGAGAAATGTTTTAGTATTGTACTGGCCTTTATCAATTACACACAAAAAATCCACCCTTTGTGAATTGTAAATATTATATTATTTTTACACTTATATTGTAGTGTTCATTTTGGTATAAAAAGGCAATGTCCAAGCAACTACAGTCAAATAATATCCCGTCAACTTTCACGCGTGCCATCACACCGATTACACTGGGCGACAAGGAAAATGTTTCGGGCTTAAAAATATTGAATTTACATGTATTTCCATCTGCTGAATTCAAAAATCGCCATAGAATGTGGTTTAGCTCTTGTTTTAAAGATAAAGTGACATTTCATTTTTTAGAGCGAAGATTTTAAATTTGGGGGAATTTTTTTAGGAGTTGGCACACCTGTCAAATAACAAAACACAATCAGCGAGAACTTTTGGAAATTAAGTGATGCAAAAGTTAAGGAAGGCAGTTTTGTCGACCACAAACAAGAGAACGTGTAAAGGATCCTGCATTTGTCCGAATTTTGGAGGGGAAAGAAAAGGAAGCTTGGGAAGCCTTCCTGGGTTTTTAGGCAACAAAAGAGATGACAACTACAAGCATTTGGTGACAGTGCTCCTGCAAAAATACCGTAACATATCCCTTAAGATCCATTTTCTCCACTCCCACCTAGACTTTTTCCCTCCTAGTTCTGGAGCTGTTAGTGATGAACATAGGGAGAGATTACATCAGGACATTTCAGTTATGGAACAAAGATATCAGGGTCGTTGGAATGAAGTAATGCTTGCGGATTACTGTTGGTCTTTGTATAGGGATTCTGCGGAACACCATCCCAAGAGGCAAGCTAAAAGACGACGAAGTCAATAGGCCATCACATGATTCTCTTCAGACACGACTATCTGCGAAGTATTTTTACAGTAATTTAGAACTATTCGCATGTAATTACCAGTTAAAAAAATCAAATTCACTTTAATTGTTGTTAGCATGTATGTAATTATAATGTATCCTTTTCTCTCAATCCGTTAATATATAATACTTCCACCTTGTGTATATCATAGAAACTAGAGCTAATAAAACAATTTTTCATTGTCATATATGTTTTTCTCAACCCAAAATTAGTAGGAATTGCCTCATGAAGTGCTCCCCGTTCTTTACCACAGCCACATTCGAATGCAGTTGCAGAGATTCGAACTCCCGACGTTTGGCTCTGAATGGATGGTCAGTACACTTTCTATCACTTTAACGAATATGTCTTTTCGAATCGATTGCGTTGAGACACCTTAGACAGCGGTATTAAACCAATTTACGAATTACAGCAAGATCGGCGTAAGTGTAGGCTGCGCCGTGACCGCTTCGCTCTCACCAAGGCGGCCCGCGTTCGATGCCAGGTGACCGCAAAATGAGATTTGTGGTGGACAACACGGTGCTGGGGCGGGTTTCCTCCGGTACCTCCGGTTTCCCCCGCCATCTCATTCCACCGGTGCTCCAACTTCATCTCATGTACCATCAGCCTGCGGTGCCGTATGTAGTAAAAGCGGGCGTTAAGTACTACACATATCATTTCACATTTCGGCGTAAGTAGAAAAATATTTCATGCATTTAAGGGTTAAGCTTGCATTCGGGAGGCCTCGGATCGATTGATAATGAAGACTCACTCTGCCGTGAATTTTTCGTAGCTTTCTTTGGTGGGCTAGCAAATGCTGGGGTGATTCCTAATTCACCCAATTTCCTTTCCACCAATTCGTTTTCAGGTGTGCTTCCAGATTTTTGGCGTCTGGTGATACGCGACAGATGGCGTTCATTCTTACTCCACACTAGAGGGCTGCTTGGGCGATAGGTCGCACATCATCTTCTTTAGGCAGCTCCAGCTCTTTTCCGATCAACAGTGCCCATCCGATTCAAACTCCAGCTGTATCGGGCGATCATTCCGCCTATGATTCTGTACGGCTGTGAGATCTGGGGAACAGTGGCTAATACCACTTTCGTCTGGCTCCAGACGCTGCAGAACAAGGCACTTCGCATCATATACGATACAGACTGGAGATTCCCTGCTCATATCCTACATGAGCACTCCCAGATCCCGTCGATGACATCCGCGAGAGGGCACGATCAATGTACGACAAAATAAAAAGTCACCCCAACCCTTTAGTGAACTCCCTGGGCAGGTATGACTAGAGGGATCAAAGACGCTTGCCATCCTTCAGACTACCAAGAGACGTCTTGGGGCCCCTTGGTTAACCCAAGAGAAACCCCAGATGTCTCTAGGACCAGTTTTTACGCCTGATGGATCAAGCGATATACAACCCGTAACCAAAACGGAGCAAAAACTTAAATCGTGTCTCCCAAAACGGGGGAACGATTAAGTGCAGCTGCCTATGAGAATTAAACAAGGGCATCCCATTCCAAATTCCCAAAAAATTCAAACACCTCAGCAGAACATGAAACCAATCAGCTCATTTCGCAGGTTAAGCCGCAAAGCGGCTAGGTACTGCGGCATAAGACACCGGGACGGGGAAAAAGAAAAATAGCCCCGCCCGACTAGGGACTGCTGCGTATCTCTGTGGTCTCTCTGCACGCGGCCTGTTGCCTCCTGTCGCTCCTTCACTTCATCGTTCCTTCCTGGGAGGTGGTCACAGTGTGTGAATTGTCCCTCTCCAACGAAGGAGGAGGATATGTGATTAAGAGCGCACAACTGCGCGGTTATTAGCGCCCTTTAAAAACGAAAACACGCAAAAAAAAAAAACACAGATAAAAGGAACTAAACAGAACTAAAAGCTCTCTACCTACTGAATAAAATCATCAATAAAATGCACACATACAAGATGGCAGAGGCCTAAAAGATTAAGAATACGGATAAAAAGGATACACAATTGGACCACTAAATTCTAAAATGAACCTCTCTCCAACGAATATCCTATACTTATACCTAGGAAAGAAAGTAAAAATGATAACACAAAACTACATCACAAAATGTCAGTCTTCCATTGAGACCTCCATAACGAAACTCAGGATTTACGAGTCTTCGCCATTAGTTTTTTAAATTTTAGGTACGTATGAAGTATAACTTTAAATCACCTTCAAGCTATCTCATTAACGTTCATAATTCTTTTCATCAAGACATGCTCAAAGTGTACATTAAATGTCATTGTAATTTTGGTGCATGGTAATTAGTTTAAACAGCTCCGCGATGCATTTAATTACTGCAATGTGACTTCAGTATAATAACACGAGCAAGAGAACTCTTGTTAATTTCACAAGTCTGTGTAAACTATTCATGACTACTGTCTAAACAAAAGGAAAACTGTATGCATATGCATTAATAATAACAACAGTTACAGAATAGCTGCAAAACATATCTCGCTTTAAAGGAAATGCACTAAAATGTATTTCAGCTTGGCAAATAATTAGCAAAACACAGAGGCGCAGTGCACATTCAACTGTTTCATGTCTCTATAGAGAATGGGCTGATCTGTAGAAAGATTTTCCTTGTCATAAATCAGCTAAAACTAGAGCATGAAAAGTGTATTTATATCGGAACCTTAAAAACTACAAATGATTGTTTTAAGCATATAATAATAGGTACTTCATTTAGGATAAAATGACATCATTAAATTGCGGAATTGTTCGTGTGCTTTTTCTTCGTTACTATTTATCTATTGAAAATAGAGGAAGCATTCGATGTTCTGCAGATATACCTACAGGATTTTAGCAAACTTTCATGTGAATAGCATACGTAAAAATGTAATTGTGTTTACTTCTTTAGAACTTTTTCTATTTGTTACAACCTTGCAAAATGCCTCAAATAACAAAAAACTCAGTCCTGTTAACTTTTAAAAGCTAAAACTCTCGTTGTATGGAACAATTATAAATTTTCGTATAGAAAACATCTCAGCAAGGACTTTTGATAATTAAATGATAAAGAAGAAGTATGAGAACGTTCTATTATTTTTATCCTAATAGATTTTTAGAAAATGCTTCCCGAAGATAAGAAAATGAAAGTTTCTGAAAAGAATTCAGAAGTTGCAAACAGGCCAATTACTGAAGCTTATAAACTTTGACTCTAAAACAGTCAACACGTGTACTTTTAATGAAGTCATGATAAGGAATTGTTAGATGAAATGCAATAGTTACTCTCTTTACAATACCCAGCGCGGATTTAAAAAAAAATGGACCCAATAGGAGATATGCTGCCTGTTTGAAGGGAAGTAAACCACTGTCTGGAGCATTTTCGCCACCACCCTGAGTTCTCTCACGTAGTGGAGAAGCTGACATTAACATACTGTCTTTTTTTTTCTTTTTCTAATATATACATTAATTGGCACGAGGTCTAGCTCATTCTTCCAGTCAGTTAAACAATAGAAACACTGACAATGATCCCATCTAGGGACCTCGGACTGCACATTACTCTGCTATCTGCATGCAGAATGCGAAACTATTTGAATTTTATCAACAGTTTAAGGAAGCACCAAAGATTTATTGGCAAAGGTTTTTTGGAATACAGAATTAAAAATCATTTCAGAAATATAAACACAATAAATAAAGTGTGGAAGATCAGTTTTTTCTAATTTAATCTTAAAATAAATATGAAAGTTTACTAATGACTAGGTGACGGATTTTGTCCTATTTGCCTATTTTATTCCTTTGTTCAGAAACGTAGGCTTTTAAGTTATAAGCACGTTTCCTAATTTATTAGTTTTATAGTGCCTATAAATACCTATTTCATACGTTTGTGACTATTCTACTTATTAGTGCCTAAAACTGCCGTTTTAGCCAGTTTCTTCTGTTTGTAATTTGTGACAACAGCTTTTGCATTTGTTGGTTTCAACGTGAAGTATTCGGTGAAGAGAAATTTCTTACTGCGGCACATTGGATATACCAAAAGAGGTTTATTAAGGAGACTCATCTAAAGCAATTACATAATCTAATTGTAAAACAATTACACACTCTGCTCATTTTCCTTCTTCTAAGGCTATTTAAAAGTACACTTCCGGATTCAAGGAATGTAAAAGCGAGTGTTCTCTATGATCTTGGTATCGAAATTTTGACTGCAATATAATGCTTTGTCAACTTATTGCAAGTGCGCAACAGTGAAACTAACAGGATTTGCATTTATCTATCTGATGCTTATAGTATACTTTCTCCATTTGGTGCCAATTTTCCATGTTGTCACATTAAAATAGTTGGCATCTGGCATTTCGCGCTGTCACAATGTGAAAAAATGCAATTCATTGATTAGCTATACTATATGAGTCATGTATGTATTAAATGAATTAATAAATGGTAGAGCAAAATCATGCGACTGTTACGTCATTGGATTTATTCTATAAACGACAGGAAAAGGCAGCATGGATTGGAGGTTACTGCGAATTCCCATTAAACCGATGATATAGTATAACAAATATTCAATTGTTTATAAACCATATATTATATTGTTTATCCTGTCGTGAAATTTTAAGTACATTACATTTAAATAAATTCAAAACGGCTTTAGAGAAGAAATAAACATACTTTCGGGCATATCTTCTGCAGAGGTATAAACACAATGCTTACGTAAGATTTAAGACATGTAATTATAAACAATAAATCTCCTGAAGCTAAAGGTCTAATGCAAATTACTGCTGTTCCTAACGTAGGAGGAATATTAAGTGTGTTACCATTATTCCTTCAAAATTTATTACACTTTTTACATATGAGTGAGCCCATTGTTTATAAACGGAAGTCCTTCGGATCATATTTGTAGTGCTAGATGTAATGAATTCCATTTCTCCAAGTACGCCCGGTTTAAAGTCGTTATTTCCATCGGCCATCACGGGATTCCGTTTAGGCTCCAAATTCAGAATATCAGATTACTTTTCAAGCTTGTGTTAAGTTCATTTGTAGTCAAGATTGCGACCTGGTTTTAATTTTGAGTTTTGAGTATTGATTAGCTGCAACATCGGAGAATATTAAATGTTAAACAAAAAAATTGAAAAATGTTCATTTATATAAAAATTGAGAAGCTTAAATGCATGAGTGACATTTTAGTAATTCAAGATTTTGCCAGTTTAATGTTGTTTAATAGTAAGAATTGGATAGCCAAAATATTTATTATGAGTCTCGAAAGTTTAAAATGAGTTAATAATATTTTAAAATTAATTATGGGGGATCAACAGTTGCAGCTGTTAAGGTGGTTTGGCATCATTGGAAACCAGCAGTTTAGTTGGTCTATTGATTTAGTTTAGTTATTTAATTTAGCATTTAGTTTTATTTCATTGCCGTGTGATGTACAAAACTTTTGGAAATATGACTTTGGAAACCATGTGTCAGAAAAAAGATAACTAAACAAATAAGCTCTAATGAAATGCATCATTAATTCTTACGATAATTTTGAAAGAAACAAAATATTTATGACAACTGAAAACTTGTTTGTAAGAACACATTTATCAATTGTTTATCAATATTAGTTCTATCAATGCACCTACCTAAACTGTCATAGGAACTAGCTTTGCTGTTTTGGTTCCTTACACCTTTAAGTTTGTCTGAAAGAAGGAATTCTAAACTTTAACTTATGAACATTCGAGAAACTTAGCCCAGTAAGTATCGACATAATAAAAATTGCAAACAAAACAAAGATGTGTGAGAAATATAAACGAGACTAAATTAAGCAGATCAACTCCTACAAACACCTAAATACGAGGGCTGTTCAATAAAGAATGATCATAACTTTTCGCAATAAAATTCAAACTTATTATATTCTGTTAGCTTAATGTAAAACAAAAACGCCGGAGTAGTTTCATTGTTGGTACTCCTGGTTTCCGCCTGTGAGAACCACGCAAGTTCAGATATGTTCAGTATCGCCTACCGCTGCAATGGAGATAACACGCGAGGAACAATATGCGGCTTTGAAATTCGGCTTTCGTCTCAATAAATCTTCAGTTGAGGCCTATACAATGTTACAGGAGGCCTGTTGAGAGTCTGTTCTTCCCTACAGCACAGCTCGAACGTGGTTTAAAATGTTTAAAGTGGAGAGAAAATCCATTTCAAATGAAGGTGAACCCAGTGCTCCAGTTACTTCTCTTAAGGAAGAAAACATCAACACTGCTGCTGCCATTGTGAAAGAGGATAGACAAATTATATTAAGATCACTTTCTAAAATACCGAACAGTTCATTGGGTGCCACCCACACTTAGCTGACAGAAGCATTACACATGACACGTGTTTGTGCGCGATGGGTTCCAAGATTGTTGATTCCCGAACAAAAGGACATACGCATGCAGTTCTGCATGCAGTTAAAGTTGATGTTAGAGGAAGATCCGGTGTTTCTTTCAAGCGTAATCACTGCTGATGAAACTTGGCTACATCATTTTGTTCCTGAGAGCAAACAAACTGCTTGTTGAAATCTCAATCATCACCAACCCCCAAAAAAGTAAAAGTGGTTGCTTCTGCTGGGAAAGTTATGGTCATCTCATTCTTTGATATTCCATATTCATGGAATGGTTTATCAGCATGTTGTACCTGCACACACAAAAGTAACTGAACAATACGACAGGGATGTCCCTAAATCATTGCAAGTCCATATCAGGCGAAAAAGACCATATTTCCGTGAAGCAGGCTGGGTGCTGCACCACGATAATGCACGGCCGGATATTTCCAATGTTGTTGCTGAATGTCTTGCAAAAATCAACGTGAAGTGGTATCCCTCACCCTCCCTATAGTCCGGATTTAGCCTCATGTGACTTTTTTCTATTCTCCAACTTGAAGAAACGCATTCGTGGGAGGCATTATCCATAATCAGAAGCAGTGGTGAAGGCTGCGAAGGTGATTTTGAAGCATCTCACAAAAAATGGTTTCTAGCATGTCTTTGAAAACTGGCAGAAACGCTGGGACAAGTGCATCGCATTTATGGGAGACTCTTTTGAGAAGGATCATCAAAATTATGAGGATGACTAAAGGTACGTTGTCGATAAGATTTGTGATCAATTATTATTGAACAGCCCTCTTACTATTGTAAATGGTTAATTATTATGATGCAGTAAATAATAAATAATGAATAAGAAATGAAAACAAAAATGTCCTAAGAAAACAAAGTATATATTTATTAGTTAAATAAAAAGAAAATTAAAATCCAAAAGTGTTAAACTTAACGGGAACAAAGTATTGCAAAGTCTATAGTTCTGAAGTTTGGGCATAATAACCAAAACGGAGCAAAATTACTAAGACCCGAAGGAAAAATATTTAGGATAATTTAGGTAAAAGTAGAGGAAAGAAATAGAAACTGCAAATAAAGAAGAGTAATGAATTCTATAGAACTTGAGTGAGTACTCCGAAAACTAGCTACTCATATAAAACAAAAAACGCTGTCTCACTTTAAATATTTTGTAAAAAAATGAAATGTGTAGTGTTTAACGCCCGCTTTTACTACATACGGCACCGCAGGCGATGACACTGATAATGCATGAGATGATGATGGAGCACCGGTGGAATGGGTTGGCGGGGGAAACCGGAGATCCCGGAGGAAAGCCGCCCCAGCGCCGTGTTGTCCACTACAAATCTCACTTTGCGGTCGCCTGGGACCTAAATATTTTGTGTTATTTAGAATAAACTATAATTAATTTTACAATAACCCAAAGACTGGTCATATATTAAGAATGGAAAATTGAAGACTACCCAAAGAAATATTTTAATGAAGTACATATTGAGTAAGACCAAAAGTAAGACCCAAATATAGATGGGAAAAGGATGTAATAAAGGACTTTCCGTCAAGTCAAAAATGAAATGGATAAAACTTACTTAAAGTACCAATATTTTCCACTGGAATTTATAGAGGCCTTAGAGGAAGAAGAAGGAGGAGGAATGGAAGAAGAAGAAGAAGAAGAAGAAGAAGAGGAGGAGGAGGAGGAGGAGGAGGAGGAGGAGGAGGAGGAAGACGAAGTAAAGTTCCTTATTTATTTGAAACTTCATTCTCTTAAGTTGCATCAAAATAATCTCGCAAATATTTCATTAATATACCCGATTAATTTTCTTGTTTTCATTCAACTGTAAGATATTTCAGTTTACATCGGTTGGGCTGAAAACAATGTATTGCTATTGGCGCTTTGAAACTAAGTAAAATTTGCGTAGGTCCTGTTAGTTGTCTTGTAGTGAACGAGTACTCTATGTCCACGACAAGAAGGCTAGAGGGGTATGAAGGGCATGGGAGCTTGAACTGTTTGTCTGCTCCGGTATCCGATCTGTTTTCTAGGAAATGAGTGTGTGAGGGTGTATATGAGTCACCCATGCTGCCAGATCTAATATTTGTTGCAGCGATATGTGAGCTATGTGACAACACTTGTGTATTTTAAACGAGCCTTCCATCCTCGTAATACTCCGAAGGCGATCATACACCCCGAGGGGACAGTAAAAGTAATTACGTTGCACATTCCTCTAGCTTGCCTTCTTGTTCTGGGCAATCAGTAGTGGTTGCTGTGCGTTGACTGAGGTCACGAAAGAAGACACTTCCGCAGTAGCATAGACCCTTACTCCCTACCCAATCAGCAGAAGTCAGTTCAGAGCGTGTTTTTATAAACAGCTGAAGTTTGATATTTTTGAGCTATAAATGTATTATAATGAGCAGGTGTCTTCCCATCAAACCGCCACAAAATAGTTCTCTTGCTGTTTGTAACTGCGAAGCAAATGTTATTTACTGTCTTCGTGCGTTAGGAAAACTACCGCTGTTCTAACTTGGAGTTGTGACGTAACATTTTCGTGCTATACCTACTTTTAATAGTGGCTAAATTAGAGAATGATTATTAAGGTTACAGAAACTGCTTTTTCACGCAACACAACTTATGAATTCAGACGTAGTAGACGAGAAACACACAGAATGTTGAGTTGTCTCCTGGGTGAGGTAAATTTGGCGAAAACGTGCGAATGGGACTTGCAGTTGGATAAAAGAACCGCTGAACAGACATGGGCCTCAATGCGCTCTCATCCCAGCTCTGCAGGGAGAGGGGTAGGTAATTGTTTGCTAACAATGTCAATTGCCAGCATCATATCAGCGCCAATGGTGTGACGGAAACTCGTTACACAGGAGTTATACGCCAGCAGATTTACAGACGGGCTGTCGCCTTTAAGTGCATTTAAAAACTATCGGTATGGGTCAGGTTTGAACCCGCGAACTTTGGATTATTAAGTCAGCTGAATCACTTAGACCAACAGAGGGTAGAGCGTGTCTACCTCTCACTGTCGCGAGTTAACCGGATATTTTTTTTTTCTATTGTGCTGAAGAACATGGATATCCGGGTGCTTTAAGCTCTAATAACTCCGGGCTCATTTGAGCATATTTTCACACATTTAATCCATTCATCGTCTTATAACAGTATGATCTACCAAGTCCAAGTTAAACAACGTCAAACTACAAAAAGGCAACACTGATCTTGACCATGGCAGTGCCATAGACGGGAATTTGAAGTATGGATCTTTGACTTAAAAGGCTACTCTCTAAACAACTGAAATACCGCGACAATATGATTCTTTAAATGACTCACATTTTGCTGGTAAACCATAAGATCTTTTCAAAGTAATTTTGAGATAACGTGTTCCAGTTGAGACCCACATTCTCGTAAGTTTATTTAGTCCTGGAATTAAATTGGTTTGAGCAGCGTCAGTTAGGTGTAGATATGTGGTTGATATTCCGGTTATGGTATTGCATTTCCAATTTTAAACGCAAACATTAATTACAGAAGATCAAGTAATTAAGACAGGTAAGCCAGGTGCTTGTTATTTTGTTAGTCAGAAGACAATATTTCTAAAAAATATATTATATGCTGTGCTCACAGGACTTTCTGTAGTCTAGTACAAATTATTCTTAGAAACGCGCAAGTGACAGTTCATCACAATTAATTGTATTATGTACTCATTATGATCTGGAAATTTTTATTTAAAAACCAGTTAAGTTAATTTAAGAAATGTAAATGGTATTCCATAATACTCTTCTCACATCTAATAAAACTTTGGAAAATAACCAGCATTATCAAGAAAATTATTTAACAAAGAACTGGACATTTTGATTACTTGTAAAGTTTTCTTGTAGGCGCAAGAGAATACAGTAATTCAGTTGGCTTTAAGCGATAGTCATTTTTTTAAACAGCTGGTCGCTCTGAGGTGGTTTTAAATTGTTTTCTATTGCATTGCCAATTCCTACATTGCAAAACTAGTAATGACTTCTCATTTGAGAAACATTTAAATAATGGAAAATTCAAACAAATATGGTTCTCTGTACGAGAAGGTGCATCAGAGATGAATAGCGTGTTTTAACGACATCTGCAATTTTTGAAAGGTTAGAGCCTGACCCGTGTGACAACTGGCTCATGTGGAGAATTCAATGACATGTTGGTACGTTGGCCATAGCAGCTCACTGGTTTAGAGCGGCTGGGCGGAGACCAGAAGATCCGTGCTTCAAAGCCTGGCTATGGCATTGAGTACTTCAGTCTGGCTCTAACTTTTCATAGTGCGTCCTACACATGGCTAGTGTGAAAGAACAATTAATTTCCATCTGCAATTTTTGTTTATAACATTTGTTCTATTACTTAAACTTTAAAAGTTAAGTAAATGTCATCCAGAATGTACAAGACTTCTGAGAACATTCCTGGAAATTCAGAATAAAATTAAATCCATGTATTTACAATATGATATTTTAATCAAAATCGTTATTTTTAAATAAAAAAACAGTTCCAAAAAGCTATTGTAAAGGAATCCTGAGTTGGGGCAATTCTTGAAAATCTTCCTGTTAGTAACTAAGCTGCTGAACTCAAATACCAACTCTGATATTTATCTTTTCGTTTTTGAGTTATGCTAATTTAGGTCAGAGACAAAAATATGCATGCCCACACATAAATAGACCCTTATCTAGTGTATTTTGCATGTACATGTTTCAAATGAACCAGTACAAATTTAAGTCACAAACACTACGAGGAATGTATTTGGAAAATATAAATTTGGAGGTCACAGAATAGAATAAACTTTATTGTTCATAGCAACACGTACTTGGGGAAGATCAAGATTTGCAATGATCTTCATAAAGACGAAGGTATTATGAAATAGATAATATAAAATATTATGAAATATAGGGGAATATGGAATACCAAGATGCTGTTGCTTCTTTGTGGGAGTGCCATGAATATTAGTGAACAAAAGCTCCTAAGATGCATTGCAGTGACAGTTGACAGCTTGTCATTTCACTCACTACAAAAGAAAATGTGTTTTGTGATATTCAAATGTTTTTGCATGCAAATATTGAAGCATTTTAACCCACTAGTACGCATGTGACTTGGAAAATTATATTAGTTATATAAATAGAAATATAGCCTACTTTAAATCCAAAGTGTATTTAAAAAAAATTAAATTCATTGAAATGCAAGGAAAACCTGTATTTTTTTTTTTTTTTTTTTTTTTTTTTTTTTTTTTTTTTTTTAGACTTGCTCTGTGGTCTAGGCCTATGAAAATTTGTTTATAGATGTGTTGTCTATTTTAAAGCAATCATGTTTTATGAAATCAAATAATTTTTATATCTTAAACCACCTACTCTACAATAACTGACAATTTCATACTAAGTTTTATTTGTACAATATGTCAAAACAAAAAATTATTTTGTTACAAAAAAATGAATATCAGTTTTCTTACAAGTGACAGTTCATCACAATTAATTGTATTATGTACTCATTAGGATCTGGAAATTTTTATTTAAAAACCAGTTAAGTTAATTTAAGTAATGTAAATGGTATTCCATAATACTCTTCTCACATCTAATAAAACTTTGGAAAACAACCAGCATTATCAAGAAAATTATTTAACAAAGAACTGGACATTTTGATTACTTGTACATTTGTTCTAAACATACGAGGGCTGTTCAATAAAGAATGATCTCAATTTTTTTTGACAACGTACCTTTACTCATCCTCATAATTTTGATGGTCCTCAAAATAGTTTCCCCTGAATACGATGCACTTGTCCCAGGGTTTCTGCCAGTCTTCAAAGACATGCTGGAAACCATTTTTTTAGAGATCCTTCAAAATGGTCTCCGCAGCCTTCACCACTGCTTCTGATGATGGATAATCCCTCCCACGAAGGCGTTTCTTCAAGTTGGGGAATAGAAAAAAGCCACATGGGGATAACTCCGGACTATAGGGAGGGTGAGGGATGCAAGATATTCAGCAACAACATTTGCAATATGCGGCCGCGCATTATCGTGGTGCAGCTTCCAGCCTGCTTCACGGAAACATGGTCTTTTGCTTCTGATGTGAACTTGCAATGTTTTCAGGACATCCCTGTAGTATTGTCCAGCTACTGGTGTGTGAGCTGATACAAAATGCTGATAAACCATTCCACGAATATCAAAGAATGAGATGACCATAACTTTCCCAGCAGAAGCATACACTTTTGCTTTATTGGTGGTTGGTGATGAAGGAGATTTCCATACTGAGCTTTGCTGTTTGCTCTCAGGATCAAAATGATGTAGCCAAGTTTCATCAGCGGTGATTACGTTTGAAAGAATCTCCGGATCTTCCTCTAACATCAACTTTAACTGCATGCACATCTGCATGCGGATGTCCTTTTGTTCCGGAATCAACTGTCTTGGAACCCATCGCGCACAAACACGTCTCATGTGTAATGTTTCTGTCACCAACGTGTGGATGGCACCCAATGAAATGTTCAGTATTTCAGAAAGTTATCTTAAGGTAATTCGTCGATCCTCTCTCACAATGGCAGCAGCTGTGTTGATGCTTTCTTTCGTAAGAGCAGTAACTGTAGCAACGGTTCCACTTTCCTTTGAAATTAATTGTCTCCCCTCTTTAAACATTTTAAATCACCTTCGAGCTGTGTTGTAGGGAAGAACAGAGTCTCCATAGGCCTTCTGTAACATTGTGTAGGTCTCAACTGAAGATTTGTTGAGACGAAAGCAGAATTTCAAAGCCGCATATTGTTCCTCGCGTGTTACCTCCATTGTAGCGGTAGGCGATACTGAACATGTCTGAACTTGCCTGGTTCTCACAGGCGGGAACCAGGAGTACCAACAATGAAACTACTACGGCGTGTTTGTTTCACATTAAGCTAACAGAATATAATACGATTGAAGTGCTGATGAAACAAAGCTAGACCGGTAGAATAATAGCTGGTATGTTATAGCGTTTTCATTAACCCTTGGGGAGTAGATATGAAGCTCTTTAAAAAGCGGTGCCAAGAGCGGTGACTTCAGCGAGAAAGTGTTTAACAATGTGCGAGCCAGGAGTTATCTAACCATCCTCTGTCCATCATACGAATGGAGGTGTGAAGTCGCCGTGATAGTCATCTGGCACGAACTTGCATATGAATCATAATGGCCGATGCAGGCTGCGTTTTGAACCCTACAGATTGTTAATGTGCTTGAGTCAGTGACCGTCTGCCTGCCTTCCTTTGCGACTACTAATTATTCTCCACTCCCATGTTTCAGTTTTATTTTAAGGGTTAATAAAAATTAAATACATTAAAGAAGCAAAAATAATAACTTTTGTAATGCTCAACTCTAAGATTAGTCTATAGAAATAAATTGATATTTCCGGTAAACAGGGGAAATAAGAACAAAACTAATAAGCCAAACACTTTATCTTCTTCAGTAACCTGTAATTAAGATTTGATTTACGGCGCATTAATTCCTCTAAGTAGGAGTACGCAGACGAAGAAGCCCGTGGAAATTGGAGTACATTAGAGCAAGTAGATTGTCATGTTTGCACCGTGACCAATATGAAGGAGGGATAAGACCGAAGGACACTTAGATCCGTGTGTCGATGTGCGCTAGCACGGACGGCAACCCTAATTGTTTCAGATGGAGTACATCCTGGCACCGGCTAACACTGCCTAACCTTCATGCCACTTCCAGGATACCAGAGGTATCATACAAGTCTGCTCAGTTAACGCGTGTGCACGTCGGCCTCTGTCTTTGACGAACCCTTATAATTGTTTTACAACTTTCGACCCTTCTTCACCCAGATCTTTCTGCAAGGCTGCCAGCTTTCTCGATACGTCATGGGTGTCGTACGAGGTTTCGTCTAAATAAATTATCTTATGTCCATTACTCCGAAATTTCCTTAGTTTTGACAAGCTACAATTCTATTGGATTCCACAATAACCTTATCTTATTCAAAGTGCAGTATTTGAAACTCAACTCCTTTAGGAGGCCGCGCAAAGTGCAGTGCCCATAAGGAAAATCACAAATTTCTTGCAAATGTGCAAACAATTCGTCTAAGGTAGGCGCTCTCCCTTTTGCATAGAATCTATAAATTTCTCGACTAATTAAATCGCGTGTGAAATTATCTACTTTAGAGAAACGTTTCCTTTTGTTTTCATACTTGATCGGCGTCTTTGGTATACCTTTCATCACAATATTTCTTACTGTATTTCTGTGAATACCCAGAATTTATCATCAGGTTCATTGCACGACCCCTTACCAAGATTATTTTTCAGCAAATATTTATATGTGTTCAAAACAACCGCTTGAATTTGGTTAGAAACAGTTCCCGTTATAACTTTTTTTTTAGGCTTTTCCAGTAATATAACTCGGCCCAGTTATTCACACTGTCTTCACTTCGATTATTTTCACGTGACTGAAAGTTATCTACTACTTCATTTGCATTTACCACTGCATTTCCCTCCCACGGTCTCCACATTGTGACACACAACGAATTTCTGCACGTAATGAAACAGATCAACTGGAAGTTGGAACTTTGGCAACAGAGACTCCACGTGGAGTAGACATGCGACTGTCACTTCGAGAAAATCAGGGTTGCTATTGGTCCTCAACGACAGTGTTCCATTTCTGAAGTGTGGAGATAGATTTATGACGGTCATTAGTGGGCGGGAGGCTCAGGTTCCTTTGACTCCGAACTGCACATGCGTTAACTAAACAGACTTTACATTAGTATGACATACTGATGTTACAAATTAACTAATTTCTTATCATCAGAAGTAAGTGCTATATTACTATATACTGGTTTAAGAGACCATTACTTGCATTTCAGTCCTTCGATGATTTAGATATATTTGAAATTCAGTTTAAGAAATCACTTGTAGAAGTTCTTTCAATTACAACTGGTATAAATCTGTGACTTGCACCACAAATTTCTGAGCATTGCCCATAAAATACTCCAGGTCGATTAAACCAGAAAGTTGCTTGATTTGATCGTCCTGGAGTAGCATCAGCTTTATAACCAATTCTGGTAATAGTTCTTGAATGAATCGCATCTTCAGGTGTAATTAGAATTCGTGGTATTTATTGATAATGTTGTTCGATTATCTACTTCAAGCAAACGAATATTATAAGGGTTTAATTAATTTTAAGGAATTGTATAAGAATCAAATTCTACATCTGTAAAATTTGAATATTTATAACTTCAGTATCATTGATGTCCAATTGTTTTTAATGTTAAGGTGGGGTTAGAATGTTCATCAATTAAATAAGGAATACGAAGAGAAGGTAAAGCAATAAAAATTAGAACTACAGCTGGGAGAACTGTTCAAAGAATTTCAAGATATTGACCGTCTATAACATGTCGATCTATAAATTTATTAGTTATTAAGGATAAAATTATATAACCTACTGTGGTAACAATTATTGTAATAATAATTATTGAATAATCATGAAAGTATATAAGTTGTTCTATTAAAGGTGAAGCACTATCCTGTAAACCTAAACTTGCATATGTAGCCATATGTTCTAAAAATGGTGTAAACTTTATTTGTGGAGCTTAAATCCACAGCACTGTTCTGCCATATTAGAAGATAATTATTTAGTGATTAAAGTTAATTCATTGTATGTATGTTATGCAAGAGGATAATTATGAGCTCATCCAATAGATCTATTTATTTAGGATGAAAGTAGCACTGGACGATTAGATCTTATTCTTTCTCATAAGATAAAAATAAATATAATAACGGCAATAAATGAAATTATAGATCCTATTGATGATAAAATATTTAATGAGGTGTAGGCATCAAGATAATCAGAGTATCGTCGTGGTAAGCCTGTTAATCCTAAGAAGTGTTGAGGGAAGACGGTTAAATCAACAAGCCTTCTGGGATGGAAAAGGTCTATTGGGTCCCTTTGCAAATCACACAATCCACCGCCCTGTCTCAATATACAAAATTTCCGTCCTGCAACCTTCACACAGATGAAAAGTGATGTCAGGGACAGAAATTCATGACAGAAGAAAAACCACGCAGGTACCTACCTATCTATCCACCGAGCCAGGGAAACTACAAAAATATACATGGCCAGAATGAAATGAATCGAATCCAGGAGTTTCCGAGTGAAAGCCTCACGGGTTACTCTATAATGCAATTTCATTCGGATATCCCCTTTAGTGCCAAAAGCATGATTCACTTAATAGGATTAACTATGAAGCCCAGGCTTAATATTTTAAAAAAATATTTTAAAACACCATTTTGGTATTTTGTCTCAAAGTGAATTCGATAAGGCCTTTTAGTTTACCAGAAAATGCGTGAGATAACTGGGAAATGTACTATCTTACTGACAGGGTAGCTCAATTGATTAGAGCAGCAGCACAGGAAGCCGGAGTGTAGTCTAAATAATCAATAATAATAATAATAATAATAATAATAATAATAATAATAATAATAATAATAATAATAATAATAATAATAATAATAATAATAATAATAATAATAATAATAATAATAATAATAATAATAATAATAATAATAATAATAATAATAATAATTAATAATAATAATAATAATAATAATAATAATAATAATAATAATAATAATAATAATAATAATAATAATAATAATAATAATAATAATAATAATAATAATAATAATAATAATAATAATAATAATAATAATAATAATAATAATAATAATAATAATAATAATTATATAATAATAATAATAATAATAATAATAATAATAATAATAATAATAATAATAATAATAATAATAATAATAATAATAATAATAATAATAATAATAATAATAATAATAATAATAATAATAATAATAATAATAATAATAATAATAATAATAATAATAATAATAATAATAATAATAATAATAATAATAATAATAATAATAATAATAATAATAATAATAATAATAATAATAATAATAATAATAATAATAATAATAATAATAATAATAATAATAATAATAATAATAATAATAATAATAATAATAATAATAATAATAATAATAATAATAATAATAATAATAATAATAATAATAATAATAATAATAATAATAATAATAATAATAATAATGATGGTGATAATAATGATGATAATAATAATGATGATGATGATAATAATAATAATAATAATGATAATAATAATAATAATAATAATAATAATAATAATAATAATAATAATAATAATAATAATAATAATAATAATAATAATAATAATAATAATAATAATAATAATAATAATAATAATAATAATAATAATAATAATAATAATAATAATAATAATAATAATAATAATAATAATAATAATAATAATAATAATAATAATAATAATAATAATAATAATAATAATAATAATAATAATAATAATAATAATAATAATAATAATAATAATAATAATAATAATAATAATAATAATAATAATAATAATAATAATAATAATAATAATAATAATAATAATAATAATAATAATAATAATAATAATAATAATAATAAGAAGAAGAAGAAGAAGAAGAAGAAGAAGAAGAAGAAGAAGAAGAAGAAGAAGAAGAAGAAGAAGAAGAAGAAGAAGAAGAAGAAGAAGAAGAAGAAGAAGAAGAAGAAGAAGAAGAAGAAGAAGAAGAAGAAGAAGAAGAAGAAGAAGAAGAAGAAGAAGAAGAAGAAGAAGAAGAAGAAGAAGAAGAAGAAGAAGAAGAAGAAGAAGAAGAAGAAGAAGAAGAAGAAGAAGAAGAAGAAGAAGAAGAAGAAGAAGAAGAAGAAGAAGAAGAAGAAGAAGAAGAAGAAGAAGAAGAAGAAGAAGAAGAAGAAGAAGAAGAAGAAGAAGAAGAAGAAAGAAGAAAAAAAGAAGAAGAAGTACGGTACGACTTCCTGAGAGCGTACTCTAATCGTCAAGGGGAGAAGAGAGATAGATGTAAAATATAGCTATTTTATTCTGCATGCTTTTATAATCAACATTAAGTCATTTATTAGTTTTACTCCAAATACTCCTTGTCATATATTTAAAAATTACTTTGGAAACGAATTTTAAACATAAACTGGTAAATACTCCAGATAAGTAGCATGTAAAATGTGCAACACAATACTGCCTACTTCGTGGCGTAGGTGTTAGCGTGTCTACCTCACTTTCAAGAAGGTCCAGACTTGGAAACTTTGTAAGGTTGAGTTGGTAAGGTATTTTTTTTTCTTATGCTGAAAGATGAATATTGGTAACTTTAAGCTGTATGACCTTGGATTCATTTGAGCATTATTTCTCCATTACATTTATCGTCCGATATGACTTAATGTTGGAGGACATTAATTAAAAGAGCTAGTAATCGAGCGGTTTGGCTTAGGTCACAACGCCCTTGGCTCGTATTTGGTCTCGCATTCAAATCCCGGGGATCGACTAATTTGGCTGTTTTTCATTTTCCTCCTTTGGTTTATCTCAGTCGAAAAGACAAATATCCAAACTTTATACCACAATCCAAATTTTAAACGTTAATAAGGATAACAAATATAGGGTAGACAAATTATAATCGAACCCACTCGCGGCCTTTCTCTACTGCGCGAGATGGCTGGCAATCGCCGGGGAACTTACGCCGGCTGAGGCGGACTAGAATCCTTACCTTATAATTGATGCTGGAAATGTTGAACTTCTGGCTCAAAACAGTTAGCACATCTTGTGTAAATATCCTCACTCACTTCCCGAAGCTCAGCAGCAAGTATTCTTGTGATTTCTTGCACAACGTTTTCCTTAAGCTCCTGATGAAATAATTAATCCAGAGCGATGTTAGAGGTTAATTCCGAGGCCGTCTCTTATGCAGGTAGCGACCGACCCTCTCCCGGCATCCAAACAAGTCATAGATAAGAAACGCACAGCGGAGAGGCATTGAAACCGGTTGCCCAGAGATAAAATGACTTATGAAACATTCTTAAATGCACATCTATTTAGATCATTATGTACAACTTACAAATTCTTATATAGTACATACGGGTTTGTCTCTGGCTGATTCATTATTTAAATAGGCACATTGTGACAACCCCAATCAATTATAACGCGGATTGTAACATTTCCTGATCGAATGTGAAATAATATCCAAATAATAAAATTAATTTCTTAAATATCTGAAGAATCTTACCAGACAAAATACCAAAGCTGGAATTTTACTACATATTTACTCATCTGCGGCCGTATTATTAAAAACAATAATGTACCTCTGAACGCTTTAAAATAAAAAAAGAAACTCATTCTGTGTCCCGTAAAACAAGATTTAGTTGATTGATAATCTGTTTGCAAATTCGTTAATGATTTCAGCTAATTTAGTTTCTCGATCTGGCTTTTCTTTTTTCCATGTTTGCCGAAGTATCCTACTGAAATGTAAATGTAAATAATGTAGTAAATAAGGACATGAATAAGTGCACTTCTAGGAAACATACAATAGTTATATAAAAAATTAGTTTCCCATCTTTGAAGCTCAACAAAGATGTTATTCGAATGTCATCCTTCCTACCAACGCACTCTGTTTCTTGCAGTTACACCTGTTCTGCAGTAATGAGTTGCATTCTAAGACGAACTTTGCCTTTGCTAGTAGCGCTGCGTTGTATAGCCATGCCTGGCCCTTCTTACACTCCTCAAGGAAATCGGTATAGCCGCGCTGGTGGAGCGGTTACCATGGATTTATCTTCGTTAACAGAATACTCTCGGATAACGCACTGATTTATCTTGTAAGAGAGACAGGGGTACTGACGGGCCTGCCGGTCGTGTGCTAAGCACCAACGAACCAATTGAATACGCAGGAATCTCAAATGACAGGTAGATGTTCACTTCACGTGGAGTAATCAGTGCGTTATCTGAGAGGTATCTATTACCAAATATAAATCCATGGTAACCGTTCGAACAGCGCGACTATAGGAACTTCCTAGCTCTATTTATAAGGTAAGTATTCCAGGCCGTCTCTGCCGGCGCAAGTTCCCCGGCGACTACCGGCGGTCTCGCGCAGTACAAAGAGGCCACAAGTAGGTTCGATTATAATTAAATTACTCTATAGATGGTAATAATGAATGTTCTGCGAGCTCTTCGCAGTAAGGAAAACAGGTTTTCTTGAAGATGGCATCGTATCGCTCTGTTGAGTACGTGTAGCAGACTAGTACTAAGGCACGAGATGAAGTAAGATGGTACGATGCAGAGATGAATCCTGTTGTGATTCAAGTGGTAGGTATCCCCTAATAGATCCTGATATGACCACGTAGTTAAAGCGATGTAAAATAATAGCGAGGATGAGGAGAATACAAATAGAAGGAAGAAGGAATATGTGTTGCACTTTTGTCTTTTTGCTTTTCATAGATGCATTGTTTTAATATCACCACATTTCACATAGAATGCGTTTCGAAGCATTCAACAAAAGGAGGAGATAAGGATAACTTTTAGGTTTTCTGTACGTGTTTTGGCAGGGGGGTTCATATTCCCAAAGCGTGTATTTTGGTCGTTTCTCTCGGGCTGACCGGCAGAGACCTGACACATTAAACTGCTTCTGTAGCGTGAACTAGCGGTAGGCAGGGTCGAAAGAGCCCTCTATTCTCCTCAACTAACTAGCAGAAGGGGAAGGGAGGATAGATACGACCACTTAGATCCCGGTTATAACAGCTTCGTTAATGGATTTCCTCGGTCTAAACAGATAATAACTAGCAACAAGCTACGCCACCGTACTACCTCGCTGGCTCAGTCGATAGCTGCATGTGGGAGGACACTTTGAAGCTCGCCGAGACCATTAGCGTGGTTGAGAGATTCATCTGCCGATAATGCGAGAAGGAAGGAGGTTGTTCAGTAAGTCTAAGGCGGCTTGATTACGCTCTTCTCATTTAATAAGTGCCTCGACACGTCTGCGCTGTCCTTTATTCTCGCAGCGCGTATAGTTTTAGAAGGTAGCGCCGTCTAAATGTTTTAATCGAGTCGGGGTTCACAGACCAATTATACAGAGTACATTATTGACGCAGTCAAACAGGGAATGGGGCAGCTATTTAAAGAAATTATGTGACAGTTGTGTAAATCTGCACATAACCACATGACTGGATACTCAGCAAATAGTTGCAGATATCACACACGAGGATCACGTAATGTTTTATATAGTAGGCACGTTCATTCCATTCCAGCGACATCAAACCTTTCACTTCGGACCACACATTTTCACATGTAAGCAATTATAAGGGTCTGCCACCCTTAAACATATGGGGTGTTCCTTCTTAATAAGTTCACCAACTTAAAGCGCTGTTGCAATATTTTTCTTGTGTCCTCAGAACTGCAGTATCTTCTATTAGCTTAGACTGCAAACGTGCTTCTTATGTGCGTTAATTAAGCTTCTTATATTTATAGAAGTTACATAGTGTTTTACTTAGTGTAGTTTTATAAATTTATTAGTGTTTAATAGTTATTGGTGTTTAGTACTTGCGTAATTTAATTACGATGTGGAGACCGTGGGTATCGAACCTAACATGGATATGCTAACATGGATTTCCATTCATACTGATAATATATACCTAACAGTATTTCTAACTTCTCGAGTTCTAAAGTTATGACATTTAATTATTATGTACGTGATTATTTATTTACATTTTGTTTAACAGAAGCCCATCCACCCCAAAAATTACATTGCTTAACTTTATTTAAACTTGTAAAATCAGCAGACATCCTTGTAAAAGGTTCCAGCATTTAAAAAGTGTCATAGAGCTTCCTTAATAGTTTTTCTTTAATTTCTTGGTTCGTTTTCTTACTTTTGAAGTATTTACTGCTTTGTTATCTTGGCTATATTGTGTCATATACCAGTAATAGAGATATACAAAACAAAATAAACAAATTCCAATAAATATGTGACACAATAAAAAGAACTCTTAAAAATTGTAATCGTCAAACTTTGTTAAAACTGTATAAAATAATGGCGATCCCAACCCTGCTTTATGTGTGTGAAAACTGAGTCTTGACTATCTCACAACAGAAGAAAGAGGAGGCTGCTGAGATGAAATTTCTGAGACAGGTGGCAGGTTATAGACTCATAGACAAGAAAAGAAACGAGGATATTAGAAGAGAATTGGAAATTCAGAGTCTAAATGAAACAATCATTGCATACAGGCAAAAATGGCAAGATCATTTGCAGAGCATGACCGAAGACCGTACACCACAAATAGTATACAAGTATAAACCTGTAGGTAGAAGAAATGTTGGCAGGCCATGAATGAGATGGTCCGATCAATTTCCTTGAAGTTGGAACGGGCCACAAGGCTTATACCGTGATGATGATGATGATGATGATGATGATTAAACCTCTTTTCAGTTATGTTATAAAGCGTTGTAACATTATGTATTATTATAGGATACATTAATGATATAAAATTTATTTGAAAATATCAATAAGTAAACCAAATGACTAGTTCATACAGTGAAATCAGCTTGAAGTATTTTTCCTTCTAAATTTTATTTTAAACAACGGAAACCCTGGGTATTTTCAGTTATAAACACGTGCCTAACGTTCTTCACCCCTCCGCCCCGGTAAGTGTAACCTAAGATGTTTATGACATTGTGGTCAGGAGTGAGAACAGCTTTTTCTTACAAAGCGAAGCGCCTGGGGATGCTTTAACGCGGTCACTATACAATTCTGCATAATACGTACAACGACTTTAGGAAATATTTGCCTGCAATAAAAATTTCTTGCAGCCAAATTAATGAAGAGAATAATTCTCATTTTAAAATGCAGAAGGAAGAAATAGTGTTGAAATGTACCTGTTTAAACATTATGATTATTACTTCCAGTGACTTTAGTACATAAAAAATCGATATCCAAGGACTAATAAAAACTCATAGGCAACTAGATTGCATGCACTTCCAGATTAATTAAAAATATTAATTAAATATATAAATGATACATTTTTTACTTACGTCATCCAACGTTGTCATATCAGGCGATTAATGAAATGATGCTTAAATGAGCTCAGGGTCCATAGAGTTTAGTTACTAAACATCACCTTTCACGATAAGGGAAAACCCTTAACATTCTGACCAAAATTTGAATACGGTACCTCTTAGACTTGCTACCAACACGTTACAGAGGCAGCCAGGAAATGTTTCACTATATTTTTATCATCTCCGTAGCATTTGTTTTTTACATCTGTTAAATTATTTAAAATCATTGTTTCCTGCATAGATATTTAAAGCTAACTTCACAAAGCAGCTCAACACCAAGCATCACAAAGAAACGAGATGCGCCCAGCACCGCACAGTGCCCAGTACCGCACGGTGTCAGTATCTCGTAGTTGCCGATAGATAGTAGAAGCTATTGGAATGTATTTAGACAAAATACTACCTTTGTTACCAACGTAAAGTTTTCCCTCCTCTTTGACCGTTGAATCAGAAGTTATTGTTCAGAGAAGTCGTGTAGTGAACTGGAGCTGTGCTGTTAATAACTTGCTGACATTACTGCTGTCTTGTCCGGTGAAGAACTAATTAAGTATTTGTACTCATATGATTTGGTATTAAGTATACTACATAAACACAAAATACAGTGTCGGTTTAAAGGAATCGGGCCGTTCTATGACGTTATATATATACGTACGTGTGAGTTGCTCAGTACCGTACGAAAGGAAATTTCCCAGTACCGTAGGTGAAGGTACATTTTTATGCCCTGAACTTGCATTCACATAAGATTAATTTTTGTTTATAGGCATTCTTGTCAACATGGAGACCTAAAAGAAAGGAAAATAGTTAGAAGAAAATATGAAACAAGCAATAAAGAATGTGATAGAAGGATCAATGAACCTGGAAGTAGCAATATATATTGCTAAAACATTAACATCGACTCTGTATAAGTTGATGTTGCAGGAAAAGGCACAAAAACAGAAGAACAAACCAATAGCAAAGGAACGCAACACTAACATTAATAAAACTATAAATAGAGAACGTAGCTCTAACTCTGCGCCAACAGAACTGGAAATAGTGAAGGGCCTTAGAAGACTAAAAGAAAATTAAATTTTGGAACCAAAACCAGTGTTGATTGAAGTGTTCTAACAGAGTGTAGCATTTGTTTAGAAATTATAGACGAGGCTTGTGTTCACTGTGTATCATGCAAGGCTTGAACACATATTGAATGTACAGGGCAAGAGAACATCGATTTTTATAAATCTGATCACTGTGTTTAAAAACATGTTTCATTAGTTCTAAGACATTTTTATTTTGTTGTGATAATCTCTAGAGAACGTTTTGAAAAATATATTATCATGTTACCGTGTTCTGTTTTTATCTCAAAAATACGATAATTATGATAAGAATAATTATTTTGTGATTATTATGTGGTTCCTTTTTCTTTATTTGGAAATATGTATTTGTTTACGTCTGTCCGGTACTGGGGAGCACTTTTTGAGATGCGCAGTTATCACTAATATTTACTTCAGATTTTAACAGTCAACATGACTCGCGATCATGAATGTTCATTACTAATGCTGTTTCTGTGTGTTATCTGCCTCATATTCATATTAACACGCTACTTGTTCTCCATTGCATTTTCTTTGAATTTTGAAGAAAGGTTAGGTGTGCGGTACTGGGCGCATCTCCCCCATATGGTAGCAATTCGATCAATTAATTTAGTAAGCTAATTATGTTATTGTATTTCTTTCTTGTAACTTTTATGTATGTTCTGCGCCGTGGCGTAGTGGGCTAAGGCATCATGCTTTGGTTCTCTGCTACGGAATGCGGCCCGGGTTCGATTCTACCCCTGAGGGTGCGGATTTTAAGTCCCGGGTATAGGACCGGTGCCCACTCAGCATTATGAGGAAATTGAGGAGCTTACGATAGGTTGCCCTGGTCATGGAAGGCAACCTTCCGGCTGGGGGTGCCGAGATGCTGACCACATCTTCTCCCCATATCGATTAGATGATTGCCCATCTTTACCTTGCATATGTAGGCGTGAAGCAGGCTGTCAGATTGGCAGGCTTTGGCCCTATATGGGCTGTCGTGCCATGGGAAAAAATCCTTATATATGTATTTTCTTTAATTCTGACATAATCAAACTGGTTCAAAAGGAAACTGTCTTACTATATGCAGTGGAGAAAATATCAAGTAAACTGCAGGAAAGCTGAGATTTAGGATGTATCCTCTGAATTCTGCGGTTTTGCTGATGTTTCTAGCACCCACCTTATAGGGAAAGAGGCTGCAGCACGACCATATGGTATCACGAAGAAGTCAATTTGTATGCAGACGGAAGTAAAGTCGTGTACACGGCATTAGTTTTGGTTGCGTGACTTTGGAAACATTCCCTGCATGTAGTGTGCCGACCATTAGACCTCTAGTGCATTAGGACACATTACATGCCTTAAAAAGATCGGCAGGAATACCGGAGTCATGACTTTGCTAATGGATACTGAACAACCGGTAAAGTAGCGTGTAAAAATGGGTCGGCCCCTGTCAAAAGAAGATTGTGTTTTGTTCTTGTCTGTTGCCTTGGATAATAGCGCACATCACGCTTAAACTTTTCACAAAGGAAGAGCTCAAATGTTTTCAAAAGATCGAATACATTCAGCTACTGCATATGGAAGACGTTTTATTTCATACTATAATAAGTTACCTTTGCTTGAGCTACTCAGAATAAAGAGGTGAATCATTATAAAGATGAACCAGCACAGTAACGCTAGTGTAGGAGTAAAGTTGCACTTTGACAGTGTTTATTTGTGCCATCTCGACCTCTCCCCACCCCTCCGGAGATTACCACAATGTCCATGATTCAGGATAATAAGAGCTAAAAATGACGTAATCACTTCTCAACTTAGGATTCGTTCCTGATTGAACTCAAGGTTCCAGCACTGCACTACCACAACGGACGGCGAAACAGAGTGATCTCCGGGGTGGTGTTCTGGTGTGTGAGGGTTGACTTCACCTCAAAGGTGATAGAGTTGGTAGTGTTACACAACTTTGCGCCTATTTGAAATTCAATATACCATATTGTGAGTATTAATACTAAGTACGAGGGCTGTTCAATAAAGAATGATCACTTTTTTTTTAACAACGTACCTTTACTCATACTCATAATTTTGATGGCCCTTCTCAAAATAGTCTCCCCTGAATGCGATGCACTTGTCCCAGCGTTTCTGTCAGTATTCAAAGACATGCTGGAAAACATTTTTTGAGAGATCTTTCAAAATCGCCTCCGCAGCCTTCACCACTGCTACTGATGATGGACAATGCCTCCCACGAAGGCGTTTCTTCAAGTAAGGGAATGGAAAAAGTTACACGGGGCTAAATCCGGACTATAGGGAGGGTGAGGGATGCACTTCACGTTGAGTTTTGCAAGATATTCAGCAACAACATTGGCAATATGCTGGCGCGCATTATCGTGGTGCAGCATCCAGCCTGCTTCACGGAAATGTGATCTTTTGCGCCTGATATGGATTTGTAATGCTTCCAGGATATCGCTGTAGTATTGTCCAATTACTGATGTGTGTGCAGGTACAACGTGCTGATAAACCATTCCATGAATATCAAAGAATGAGATGACCATAACTTTCCCAGCAGAGGCAATCACTTTTGCTATTTTGTGGGGTTGGTGATGAAGGAGATTTCCACTCTGAGCTTTGCTGTTTGCTCTCAGGATCTAAATACTGCAGCCAAGTTTCATCAGCAGTGATTACGTTTGAAAGAAACACCGGATCTTCCTCTAACATCAACTTTAACGGCATGTTACCTCCATTGCAGCGGTAGGCGATACTGAACATGTCTGAACTTGCCTGGTTCTCACAGGCGGGAACCAGGAGTATCAACAATGAAACTACTACGGCGTGTTTGTTTCACATTAAGCTAACAGAATATAATAAGATTGAATTTTGGTGTGAAATTATGTCCATAAAATAATTATGATCATTCTTTATTGAACAGCCCTCGTAAGTCTGAAGTTTGTTTTGCAATTACAACCGGCGATAGAAAAGTGCAGCATTTAATGTCCGACTAAAAGTGGTAAATAGATAATATATTAAATTGGAATAATTGTGATTGATTTGAAACCAAATAACAGACATAAGACCTGAAGCTTTCCTGACGACGAATATGCTCAAGTTGTTCTCGGGAAGCAAGCCAGGTGAAAAGACGATCAGAAATCGTAGTTTCGGGAATCTCTCCCATCATCAGGATATTTATAAAATGTTATAACCACAAATGAAACACTGGATAAAATACAAATATAAACAAAGACAAAACACTATCAAAATTCGCATTACTGAACAAAAGACTGTTTTCAGTAAATTAAATGCCAGGTCAGGAGATGGCGTGAGTATAGAAAATAAATTGGGTCAAAGAAATGTAATTTCTTAACTTGATTATCAAGGTGTATTGAACTGTGTTTCTTAAATCGACATATTTTCATTTTTAAGGCCGGTCTCAAGAGAAGCTGAACTGACATCCAGCATCACGATTTAGCGTGCTCCTCTCGGAGGAAATGACCAAAGCCTTCATTCTCCGAAACGTCGATTTCTAATCGTCTTTTCACCTGGCTTGCTTCTCGAGAAGAACTTGAAATAAAAGACATGTATACTTATGTAATTTATATACTGGAAGAGAATTATGAACTAATTAATATAGCATTTGCTATCTGCTGATTTCACCCTGTCATTATACCTAGGATAGGGACGATCCACAAGCAACCTAGCACATCCCGCCTCGGTAGCGTGGTGGTAGCATGTCTGCCTCATGTACAAGAGGTCCGGAGTTCGAATCTCGGTCACGGTGATTTACCTGGATAAGGTTTGTCCGGGGGTTTCCCTTATCCTGAGAGATGAATGTCCAGCAACGCAAAGAAGGTCCCTGGAAGGTATGTGCTGCCTTACACAGTGGGACAAGGACAGCGAATGGGTGTGGCAGAGAAAGCCTGCTACACAAGGAGCAGACCGTTAAAAAACATGGGTCTTATTCACTCTGTACACTAAACCCGAGAAAATTCATTCATAAAAGTAGAAGCCGTCAGAATGTTTTTGAAAGGTCTGTAACTGTGTTGACATGGGGTGTCATAAACTTGTCCAGGGAGAGTGTGGGAACCATCGCCAACCCCCCTGCGTCTCAGGCATCGGAGACTATCTCTCCTGGAGGACAGTAGCAATAAAGGACAAGGAAGCCTTATATTTTACAAAACTGTCTACAGTATGTCATTCGGTTACGGTTATGCAAATTTTTAATATAGGCCAGAAAAAAATTTCCCAGATATTGTAAATATCAGGCCAACACTATTTTAATTGAGAATTGTCTCTTAAAGGAACACTGATGTGAAATAGGGTAGAATTTGAACCGTAGACCTATAACTTACGCATATGAAATACAGGATGGGCAAGATAAAAGTGGCCCGGAAAATATTTTCAACCAGGGCTTCAATGCGTGTCTCACTGTTTACTAAATCGAGGACAGCGAGCACTGCCTCGAAGTCGGCGGAGGATATTTTCAGCCTTTACTGCGATGGGCGGCTCACCTTTTCATTATCGGGGTCGATAGCATTGTCCTGTTGCCACAATCTGACTTCATTTCATTTACAATATTTTGTTTCATGCAAATAAATTGTACGAGTTCGCTCACGTGTCCTGTGTGTTGATATCTTCATTTTCCCCATCTGATTTTTTTAATTCTGTACACGCGCCATGTATATTAATGTAAGTAACCTATTCCACTCCGCTGTCTTGAAAATATTTTCCGGGCCACTTTTATTTTGCCCACCCAGTACAATTGATTTTGTAAACAAGGGAATTTAGGAGGGAACATAAATGAAAAGAGCCCCTTCATTTCACATTTTAAAGGGAGTAAAAAATTAGAATGAACTTTAAAAGTTTATTGATGAAATTAAAATATGTTAAAATATTTTAAAACTCATTTAAAATGACAGCATAAGTTTCAAGCACAAGTATAAGCAATGCAGGCCGCGCCATGGCTCAGTGGTTAGACCGCTTGGCTCTCACCTGGGCGGCCCGGGTTCGATCCCAGGCGACAGCAAAGTGGGATTTGTGGTGGACAACATGGCACTTGGGTGAGTTTCCTCCTGGATCTCCGGTTTTCCCCACCATCATTCCAAAAATTGCTTCAGAAATCATTCATCTGAGTCGTTGGGCCGACCCCTCAACCGCGATTTCATCTCAGGTCAGATGCTTTGGCTGCCTCTCTCTGTGGAAAACCAAGCGCCTCCTAACGTCAGCATTGACGAGAAAAGGAACACACTCACACACACACACACACACACACACACACACACACACACACACACACACACACACACATATATATATATATGCAAAAGCATAAATGGAAAGCTGCCTTGACGGAAGTCTTCGACGATGATGTCATGTTCAGAAGTCAGTTTTTCGAATGTCGGTGGTGCTATGTACCATGTTGTTGGAATACACGTTTAATTTTATAATGATCAAAAGGTGATGTCCATTCAGATAAAGAAATTCATAGCTATTATTATTATTATTATTATTATTATTATTATTATTATTATTATTATTATTATTATTATTATTATTATTATTATTATTATTATTATTATTATTATTATTATTATTATTATTATTATTATTATTATTATTATTATTATTATTATTATTATTATTATTATTATTATTATTATTATTATTATTATTATTATTATTATTATTATTATTGTAGTTATCATTATTATTATTATTATTATTATTATTATTATTATTATTATTATTATTATTATTATTATTATTATTATTATTATTATTATTATTATTATTATTATTATTATTATTATTATTATTATTATTATTATTATTATTATTATTATTATTATTATTATTATTATTGTAGTTATCATTATTATTATTATTATTATTATTATTATTATTATTATTATTATTATTATTATTATTATTATTATTATTATTATTATTATTATTATTATTATTATTATTATTATTATTATTATTATTATTATTATTATTATTATTATTATTATTATTATTATTATTATTATTATTATTATTATTATTGTTATTATTATTATTATTATTATTATTATTATTATTATTATTATTATTATTATTATTATTATTATTATTATTATTATTATTATTATTATTATTATTATTATTATTATTGTAGTTATCATTATTATTATTATTATTATTATTATTATTATTATTATTATTATTATTATTATTATTATTATTATTATTATTATTATTATTATTATTATTATTATTATTATTATTATTATTATTATTATTATTATTATTATTATTATTATTATTATTATTATTATTATTATTATTATTATTATTATTACTTCCTTGCTTTGAGGTATACCTGGCTAAAACTGAGAAACGGAGGGAAGAAGAGGTGGGATGTTTTGAAATGAATATGATAAGATGAATGCAGTGAGGAACATCACATCGGTTGTAGGAAGAAATGAGAAGAATAGCTTTGTGGGTGGGAGAAGCAGGCGGTGGCTCCAGGGCGGAGTTCGGACTGCCTGGGGAGAAGAAGGGAGGCAATTTGAAATGAAAAGAATGGGAACGCACGCACTTTACACTAGCACAAACGTTCTTTCTTCCAACTTTGAAAGATCGCCAAGAAAAGCAAGCTAGAAGAGGAAGCGATGAAGAAGCACTAAAAAAAAGAAAAAGCTGCGCCAAGCAACAAAAACTACATGACTTGATGCATTAGAGCGATATGAGAGCAGGCCGGGAATCTGGAAAAGATATAAATAATAGACGAAAAAGTATTACAATGAAACTGTATGTTTGTAGCTTAAGAATTATTCAATAGACATTGAGCCAAGAGGAACTTTTATGTGTGTCAACCGAAAGATTTGCTCTAATCTTTAACGGATTGACAACTCCAAGCGCAATTTCATAAACATGCATTGTTTCTGTTCTTAGGCGTCCAGTTTAAAGAGAATTTTCTTACGGATCTTTACTGCAGTCTCCCAGTTTCTCAGTGATTTGAGTAGAAAAATCCCACCCAAACTCTATCTCAGGAGAAGACAGTTGGTGGCGGTGTGACGTCAGCTCCGTTAGCTCTAACCGCCAAATATGCCCCCAAGCGATAGGCAGGTTAGCGTGTGACGTCACCACGCTGATTTCTGCTGCCAAAGAGGAAGGAAATAGTTTGATGTGTTGGGGTTCCGACAGCGTAGGAAAGACAGGAAACGTATCTGGTAATTAATAATATGTACAACTTATATCTTGGGTGTTGTAATATTAATGCTGATTGCTTTACTTACACAATTGGTCACAGTTTATAAACAATTACATTTTGACTCTGTGCTATGAGAAAATACATAAAACTTCAACTCGTAGTTTATCTGAAGGTTAGACATGTTATAAAGTAAATAAATAAAACATAAAGTAATTTTCTCTGCAAATTAGAGGAGACCCTTTCAGAGCAAAATTACGTGGACATTTTCTGACACTTTCAGTTTCGTTTTTCTTGAACTACTTTGTCAATGTCAGGACGTAATGTCTGCGAAATTTGTAATCGAAGGCTGCATGTTAGATTGTGATCCGAAAAGGTACTTCGGGACTTGAACTTAGCTAATTTCATAACAGAAAAAAAAAATATTCGCACACATATGTCGAGCCAAACATACACAATGTCCGTGCGGCATGTGAATACAACCTCGGAAATCTTGTATGTGGGAAATTCTTGTAAAAATCATCCAACTCTTTCTTGTGTGTATATTTGTCCTTCAATAAATCATCATTTTGTTAATTTAACAGTTCCATTTGGTGCGTGGCAACTACACTGTTTTCATCGAGTGCACTACACCTGACTGAACCCTCAGATTCTGTACTCACAGCGCCATTTATATAGGCAACTTGGTACTAGTTTGCTCTTGCCTGACGTCATACGCACTGCAGGTCTCGCTCCCGGCTGAAATACGTCACAACTCTCTAAGCTGATTCCTCTGCTCTATCTAAAAGCCATTTCTGCATATCTATCATTGGGTAATGCCAACAGAAAGCTGTTCCAGAAATGCAAATTGAGGTCGTACGTTCATTTAACTTGATGAGTTTTGGTGGCTTTTTTTCTTGGAGGGTAATGCATTATGTAGGCCAGTCTCACAGACAACTGTAGGACTCTCGCCTACTAAAACCCCTCCTGCATTTCATTGCAGCTCTGTGGAACCACCTCTGCGCACTACTTGTAATGCTGCAACCACGTATTTATCTAACTTTTTTCATTTGTTTCCTTTGATTTTATAGTGGTTACTATCATTTTTTTTAATAATATCCCAATTGTTTTTGCTCTTTAGCATTTTTTCAATAACATTTTCAGGTACCAGTTTTGCTCCTATCATTCTAGTGCATTTATCTCATGTCATCCAAATTGCAGATAAAAGAAATGGTGTGCTCTGGGGTACCTATGTATCCACAGCATGGACAATCATTGTTATTTACTATACCCATTTTGTATTTAAACCTTCCGTGTCCTGACAAAAACCGGTTTTATCTGCAGTATAAGCCTCTTTGTCCATTGTGCCACTTCAGTTTCTGTTTCTCATTCGTGTTGCCACTTGTATATATAATCTTCTCTTATTGTTTTCCTTTGAATTTTCTTTTTTGATATGCCATTTGTGAATTCTGAAACCAACAGATGTATGGGTATAGTACCGCAATAACTTGCATTACTTTTGTGGAAACCGTCCTATAAGCACTAGCTCCTCCTATAGCTAGCTTACACACTTTTACAAGTTTTCTCTGTAGCTAAGTGTTCCAAACAGGTGCGCAGTACAATATTATTGAGTTCAGAGCGCTTCCCAGTATCTTCCTTTCAACAGTTTTAGGTCCTCCAGTTCTTTGCCTTAATCTTCTCAATATTGTAACAGTTTTTTCAGCCTTGCTAGTAACTCACCTGATGTGCGCCCACATACTCATATTATGTCCCATTTGTATTTATAGATATTTTATGTATGGTTTAGATTTGATTCCTGATTTCCAAAATTGGCATTTATTTCTTTTATTGTTCTCTTTCCCTCTGAGACAGCAACTTCTGTCCCCTCTGGTGCTAATCACACTCCTTTCTGGAGCATCCATACACATAAATCTTCTTCATATAGACACACCACAGGATTTTTTCTTCTACTTCTTCTTTTGAAGATTCTTGGTGTTTGGCTGCTTCATATTCCTACGGTAGGGAGCATCATCTAACACTCTCCATTCGTATTCATAGTTTTGTGTTTATAGCCTTTTGAAGAAAGTTGACAAGTAAAATAAGTAACTATTTTCGAGAAATGTAATTCAAATTCTTTAATAAGCAAGAGACCATTATGATACTTGTTTCACTTGAGAATATAATAATAATAATAATAATAATAATAATAATAATAATAATAATAATAATAATAATAATAATAATAATAATAATAATAATAATAATAATAATAATAATAATAATAATAATAATAATAATAATAATAATAATAATAATAATAATAATAATAATAATAATAATAATAATAATAATAATAATAATAATAATAATAATAATAATAATAATAATAATAATAATAATAATAATAATAATAATAATAATAATAATAATAATAATAATAATAATAATAATAATAATAATAATAATAATAATAATAATAATAATAATAATAATAATAATAATAATAATAATAATAATAATAATAATAATAATAATAATAATAATAATAATAATAATAATAATAATAATAATAATAATAATAATAATAATAATAATAATAATAATAATAATAATAATAATAATAATAATAATAATAATAATAATAATAATAATAATAATAATAATTATAATAATAATAATAATAATAATAATAATAATAATAATAATAATAATAATAATAATAATAATAATAATAATAATAATAATAATAATAATAATAATAATAATAATAATAATAATAATAATAATAATAATAATAATAATAATAATAATAATAATAATAATAATAATAATAATAATAATAATAATAATAATAATAATAATAATAATAATAATAATAATAATAATAATAATAATAATAATAATAATAATAATAATAATAATAATAATACTTATGCTGTACCATAATAATATAATAAAATAAACATACATAGATATAATAATTTATCAAAAACAGTGATTTAAGATATTTTATGTTTTGTTAGGAATAGTCAAAGAGACTAGTATTTGTAGATAATAAAATAAAGAAGTAATGTAAAGTGGGTAATGGTGTAACCATGACAACGTAATATAAGAAGAACCTGTTTAATGTTTTAAAAGCTTTTGTTCTTATGCTTTTGAAAGTCATAGGGTTAAGACGTATTTGTCTCTCCAGTGTGAACAGAAACAACTTTGTGTGTGCATCAAAGATACATTAGTAGCGTGTGCGCAAGAAAATAAATAGTTCACCGTGTTATCTACCGCTGTTTGTAAAAAGACTACACTAATAATATTTGTAATTGCATCAAAGAATTTAAAAATGTTTATGAGGAATTAAATTTCCATCTTTAAAAAGAAAAGTAATATTCATTCTTTAAAAGTAGTAACTATCTTTGTCAGCCCCGTTACCCCTGGGAAAGAAAAAGAACTCATCGCTCAACAATTACAGATGCGCCTACTTATCCAGAGTTGCAGGAGAAATTTCTACATACTTCAAACATAAGCCTAAAAGCAGTTCTAAAAGCAATGAAACTGCAAATTCCCTCCATAAAATTTTAATCGTTTTTCATAGACTTTTCGTGAAAGCAACAAAATTTTTAATTGGAACGATGGATAATTCTCTCCTCATTTTTTCAGTGTTATCGTAAGTTTCCATATTTCTAATGAAAGCAATTCGATTAGATACATAAAATTTGGGTTTGGAGAAGATATAGAGGCAAGTTGAAGGTAGTATTTTCAGTTTCGTAACATTTTGGGGGATAGAGAATATACGAGCGCTGTTCAATAAAGAATGATCACAATTTGTATTTGACAAGGTACCTTTACTCATCCTCAGAATTTTGATGGTCCATCTCATAGTCTCCCCTGAATGCGATACACTTGTCCCAGTGTTTCTGCCAGTCCTCAAAGACATGCTGGAAATCATTTTTTGAGAGATCCTCCAAAATCGCCTCCGCAGCCTTCACCACTGCTTCTGATGATGAATAATGCCTCCCACGAAGGCGTTTCTTCAAATTAGGGAGTAGAAAAAAGTCACATGGGGCTAAATCCGGACTATAAGGAGGGTGAGGGATGCACTTCACGTTGATTTTTGCAAGATATTCAGCAACAACATTGGCAATATGTAGCCGCGCCTTATCGTGGTGCTTCACGGAAATGTGGTCTTTTGCGCCTGATATGGATTTGCAATTTTTTTTTCAGGACATCCCTGCATTATAGTCCAGTTACTGATGTGTGTGCAGGTACAACATGCTGATAAACCATTCCATGAATATCAAAGAATGAGAAGACCACAAATTTCCCAGAAGAAGGAACCCCTTTTGCTTTTTGGGGGTTGCTGATGAAGGAGATTACCACACTGAGCTTTGCTGTTTACTCTCAGGATCAAAATGATGTAGCCAAGTTTAATCAGCCGTGATTACGTTTGAAAGAAACTCCGGATCTTCCTCTAACATCAACTTTAACTGCGTGTAGATCTGCATGCGAATGTCCTTTTGTTCAGGAATCAACAGTCTTGGAATCCATGTGTATTCTGTCACCAACGTGTGGGTGGCACACAAAGAAATGTTCAGTATTTCAGAAAGTGATCTTAAGGTAATTCGTCGATCCTCTCCCACAATGGCAGCAGCAGTGTTCATGTTTTCTTCCGTAAGAGCAGTAACTGGAGCACCGGGTCCACCTTCTTTTGAAATTGATTGTCTCCCCTCTTTAATCATTTTAAACCAACTTCGAGGTGTGCTGTAGTGAAGAATGAACTCTCCATAGGCCTCTTGTAACATTGTATAGGCCTCAGCTGAAAATTTGTTGAGATGAAAGCAGAATTTCAAAGCCTCATATTGTTCCTCGCGTGTTATCTCCATTGCAGCGGTAGGCGATACTGAACATGTCTGAACTTGCCTTGTTCTCACAGGCGGGAACCAGAAGTACCTACAATGAAACTACTATGGCGTGTTTGTTTCACATTAAGCTAACAGAATATAATAAGATTGAATTTTAGCGCGAAAAAATATGACCGTAAAAAAGTTATGATCATTTTTATTGAACAGCCGTCGTAGCTTGTTTCGTACTCCATATTTTAGGATAGAGTTAAAATATGTAAATATTCTGATATGGTCTGTGTACTGAGTACACGTTTCTAATCTCGAATTGCATCATAGACAACGTTAAATTTGAGTATGTGGACCTTCCAATCCAAAATATCTTCTAGCCTGAATTATAACCGTAGTAGTGGAAGAGGAAGAGGAATTATAAAATCTTTTACTAACGGAAAATGACTGTATTCTCACTGACATCTCATTTACTGCTAGCTTATAACAATTGCCTGTCATCATCTTAACGACCCATCCGGATATCATCTCCACCAATTGTTTTCTTTATTCTGAAAGTCTAACTTGTGTTCAGTTTATTAAATAACGCTCCCGGATTTACTAAGAAACGCATGGGCTATAGAAAACGACAGACAAAGTATTTTCCTATTTATCATTCAGGGATTACAGTTTGCTGTCTGAATACGTTTATGAATCGTGCTCTGGAAAGCGTCCAAAAATCTCTTGCACAGAAATGAATGCCTGTCTAGAGTGCATATCCGCTGCATTGTAGAAAGGCTTCATTGATAAGTCTTGACATGTTTATACTCTTTGTGTTTTCCCATCCGCTTCGCCACAATAAGCAAATTTTACTTAACGTGGCCATAAAGAAGTTTATTTGTACCATAACAGAAATAATAGCAATGACAATATTCATTATAATATACAGTCACTCATAGTAATTCACATCTAACTTGCACAGAAGAAACAAACGCAAATTATAGACGGAAATGAAACTTTGAAGAAAGAGAGAACAATAAATATTAGAAAGGTCTAAGAAAGAAAGAGAAAGCGAACTGATTTATGATTTTGTGCTATTTATAAATTCAGTATTTTTCTTGATCACCTAATAAGAGGTTATTAACAACATAATAACTCAATATCAACATGTTGAAATTACGAAGGGGTGTCGTAAAGTTTTAGTTATCACCCGGTAGGTTTTATGCTAAAATGATGAAGATTTTTAGTGTCATCACTGATCCCTCGGGACATAATGTTGGTAGTTTCAGTGATTTGAGTCCTCACAGTGAGTGCCAGAAGTGACTGAGGTGTAAGATGGAGAAAATTGAGGCTCGTAGTGTGATTAAGTTCCTACATTTGAAGGGCAAAACTACCCAGGAAATCCATGATGAGATAACGACTGTATATGAAAATTATTGCCCATCGTATGTCACTATTGTTAGGTGGAAAATGAATTTTCAAACTGGTCACATGTCCCTGACAGATGAGCCAAGAGCTGGTAGACCGTCAGCTGTCACAGTGAAGAAAGTGGAGTGTTTAATACTGCAAGACAAACGAGCAACCATCCAAATGATCATGAATGAGACACATCTTAGTTATGGTAGTGTGTGGAAAATTATTCATGACGAACTGCACATGTCTAAGGTGTCTGCACGGTGGGTTACACGTCTGCTAACCCCTTTCCAAAAGGCAACAGGGCGTGACTTTTCAAGACAGGTGTTGACGCTGTTGGAACAGGATGAAGATGGTTCTTTTGGTCATCTGTTAACCATGGATAAATCCTGGATCTATCAGTACGATCCAGAGACAAAACCCATGAGCATGGAATGGAAACATGCCGATTCCCCCCTCCCAAAAATGCAAAGGTGAAAAGTCAGCTCGGAAGGTCATGCTTTCAGTTTTCTGGGACTGTCGTGCAGTCATCCTTAGAGATTATCTTGCCAAGAGTCAAACCAGCACTGGAAGATACTAATGCAATCTTCTGGACAATTTACGAGCAACTCTATTTCAGAAACGACGCGTTATGCTCTCCAAAGTTGTTCGTCTTCTGTCTGACAATGCACCAGCTCATTCATCTCAAGTTTCAGTTGACAAAACAAGGGAATGTGGCTTTGAGACCTTACAGTATCCGCCTTATTCGCCCGAGCTCGCACCAAGTGACTTTTTCTTGTTCCCGGAAATGAAGAATCCGTTGCGTGTTCGCTGATTTGACTACACAAATGACGTCATTAATGAAGTGGAAGAGTGGTTTAAAGCTAATTCTACAGACTTCTACAATTAAGGTATTCGGAAGGTCAAGCTGGGAAAAATCTGTAAATCTTGATGATGACTACGTAGAGAAGAACTAACAAGTATATATCAACACAAACTCCCTATCACATTTTTAAAGGGTGATAAAACATTGTGACACTCCCTCGTATTATATCGAAATAATGAACTCAGTCATGAATTTCTGTATTTTCTTCTGGGGTAAAATATATTTTTAATCTAATGTAATATACTGTATAAAAGGAAATCTTTGCAGTAAGATGAATTCACTTACCTGAAGCAATATCCAAATATTTCATTAGTTAATATTTTAATTACTCAAAATTATTTCCACTCCAAAAAAATTGGAATATTATTTTTAACCTATATACCTTTAGAATTGTTTGTTTTAATTTGGCTTTTATATTACATATATCTGGTAGTATGAAGTATTGCATGCCACAAAAAAAATCTATATTCAATTTTACAGAAAATACATGTTTTCGGATCCTCAGAAACTAAAAAGTAGCATTTTTAGTAAAGGGTGTAGAAAAACTCACGTTAGTGCAAAATATCAGAATTTTTCCTTAGATTTTTGATCGCATCACGTGTAATTATTTATCACTAAACTGTATTGTTACTCCGCAAGGAAAATTCAGAAGTTACCTGCAACGTTTTCATCTTTGAGTAAAGTAGAACTCGTTTACTCGGATCAACTGGGACCAGGGCCAATCCAAGTTAACGAAAATCCGGGTTATCCAGAGAATTGCGGAAAATTGATAAAAAAAACATGAACACCTGCCCAGAAATATTTTTAGATATTACTATCAACACACTTTCACACATATGCTGTGTGCACTGTAATAGTGTATTTGCACTGTAGTACAAACTAGACCGTAGTAAAATGGCTCTGGGCTTTTGCTGTCTCAGTTTAGTGTATCGCTTAGAAGCAGCTTGCTTTAACATTAGAAGTTCATTTGGCAATGTTTCGGCTTGACTATTGAAATAAAGCTTTTATTTCTCTATGTTTGTTACTGCTTGTACGTGGGTCATAACCACAGTAGATTCATAAACACTGCCTGAATGTGAATACTCTTCATTTTCAATAACACTAGACAATGCAATAATGCCTTCCTCTGTAATCGGTTTGGAACCGTCGTTATTATCATACATCGGAACAGCCATTGGTGTTATTAAAAATGTCCATAAAATCTTCTTTCTCACTTGTTTTTCTTCATCTTCTTCTTCTTCCTCTTCTTCTTCTTCTTCTTCTTCTTCTTCTTCTTCTTCTTCTTCTTCTTCTTCTTCTTCTTCAGTCTTGTTTTCAGGAAAGTTACGCACATCAGGCCACGACTTTTTCCATGAATGAAAATAAATGGGTTGAGCAGTTTCGGTCCCTTGCACGTAGGCCGCATATTGAGCCCATTATGGTTCTCTTACTGGTGTGCTTATTCAAGTCCCGTAGCCTCCAAAGAGGACAGGATAAGTCTTGGATGAGCACTGGTCTCAGTTTGAGCCTAGAATAAAGTGCCTAATGCAGCAAGTGCTTCACATTCACACAAAATATGTAGAGAAGACTCATCCTCTCCACCGAACTTCCTGCATGTGGAGTCTGCACTAAGCTTCATCACATGCAGGTGTCTCTTTAGGATGTTGTGCTCAGGCCAGCAACACTTATAAGTTGTACCCGATTGAAGGTTAGCAGAATCCTGCTGTTCTTCTTGCTAGCCCCCTCGACCATAGACCGATCCTGCCTAGCCATGGTAAGATTACGCTATGATACCCAAACAAGGATCTCACACCTGGCCCTTCTCGGTGTAACACCAAGGTCAGGTTCTGGACCAATAAACGTGATGGACGAGGCCTCCCTGGCTAGCCTAACAGCTAGTTCATTTCCTCTGATCCCAGCATGCCCAGGAACAAGCAGAGCTGTACTGGTCGGTAAGAACAAAGAATATTCAAAGTCTCTTGGCACGCTCGTACCAACTTAGACTTCGTTGTGCTAGCACATAGTGCCTTCAGGGCAGCCTGGCTGTCAGAACAGATACAGGCTAAAATAACATATATTTTGGCCTGGAATACTGTAGAATAACTTCCCAGTGAGTACGATAGCCTCGTCTTAGGCCCATAAATGCCAGCCCAGGTCCCCGAGTCGGTCTTGGAGCCGTCTGTATACCAGATAGACCCCTTGACACACTCAGGAACCCGTGGGCCAAGAGTCCATTACTCTCTGTGCGGAAAACTGACTCTATATTCAGAGTCAACATTATAAATAGGTTTCTTAAAGTCGCAACCCATCGTTAGGATAGTCCGCGACTTCTGAAGCCTGTTCAATATCTCTCTGTGTTCTTTAACCGGATTTCTAAAAGACACACAGCCCAGACTCTAGAGACGATGAGCATCACCCCGGCCTCTCCTTGGATAAACAAATCCAGAGGAGGCAAACCAAGCAGTGCCTCTGGGGTGGTGCGCAGGGCTCCAGGAATTCCCAAACATGCTAAGCGTTGGATATGATTTACTTTGTTTTTGGTAACCTGTGTCATAAAACAAGGCCACCATACTACCGCAACATAAGTGATGGAGGGCCTGACGATGACTTTATCAAAGCTTTTCTTCCAACTTGGTCCCAAGCAGGTGGGGCGAATGCAATAAATTCGGACGCTGGAAAGAGAATTCCAGTAATGCACGTAAACAATTGTTTTGTTTTTTTCAAAACTGGTCCGAGTTATCCGAACGTTCGGGTTAAAGATATCCGGGTTAACGAGATTTGTCGGTGCGTGGAATCACCAAACGGCCTTATTTCTACCTGAAAAATATGACAAGAAACACTAGCCCCCCTTCCAACATTAAGTCATATCGGACCGTGAATTAAATAGGTGAAATGATGCTCAAATGAGCCCACGGTCCATAGAGCTTAGAGTTACCCGACATTCGTCTTTGAGGCTAAGGGAAAACCCCGGAAAAAGCCTTATCCAAATAACTCACCCTGACAGAGATTCGAACTCGGGACGTCTTGAACGGGAGGCAGACATGCTAGCTACCATCTACGTTACCGAGGCGGGCGAAACACTGATTCAGTGCGAGACATGTCAAGAGACACTCTGCTAGGACATCTCTATCACTATAAAGTCAATTATTGACAACCATTAACAAAATGATTCACTCTGCTTTCATAACCTATGCATTTCCTTGAGATGCAAATGATTTATGTCGATGTATCTCCTCGAATATTTCTACTGCGTTTCTCATTGTTAATGGATGTGTTTCATAAAAGGTAACGTTTTACTGTTAATGACTACAGTGAACATATTTTTTGCCACATCCTGAGAGAGGTAATGCATCCCATAGCAACACAATTTAGGGATTTAATATATTATAAATTAACTTTTTTATCTCCTGGGAAGCATACAGATACATGTTTGAATTTCAGGTTTCGCAGGAAAAAGGGAAATTGCGAAATGAAAGCGAAATGACATTTGCTGGAATTACTCCAGGGACAAGTTAAAATAAAAGTGAGTGGTCATACTCGGTAGCGCTTAGTATTTTGAAATGAGCACATGACTGATACATTACGCCGCCGTGTTTCAGTTTTAATTTGGCGGTATCATAGACACCAACATTATTTTATTATTACCTTCTAAGGTTTAGGTTATTGACGTTCTATGTACAGAGTTGGTTCATACATGGGTTATACAGTGAATGGCGACACCTCGTGCATTGTCAGCTATATGGTTCTCGCTCGCCTCGATAGCGTGAAAGACATCACGTTCAAGAGGTCCCGAGTTTGAATCTCGGTCAGAGTGAGTTACCTGGATAAGGTTTTTTCCAGGGTTTTCCCTTATCCTAAAAGATGAATGTCGAGTAACTAAGCTCCATGCATCTTGGGCTCATTTGGGCATCATTTCATCCTTTCCATTCATCGTCCAATATACCTTAACGTTGGACATAAATAAATAATATATACAGGATGTTTCAAAGCGAGGCCGCACGAGTACATAAAAGTAGTTGTTCAGCATATATGTGGCACATATAGATAGTTTTTACCACCAATAGAGCCGCATTAAAAAAAAGCTTCAGAATGAGTGTGGAATAGGCAGTGAGAGGAGCGAAGCCACGTGCCTCACGCTATCGAAGTTCGCAGGTAGGTAGCACAGCGTGCTGCGTGCTGTAGCTGTTTGTAAACTTAACGACCTACTCCACGGTAGCTTGCCACTATTAAAATTTTCTTTGGCTTATGAAACCGCAATAAAGAAGCCATTCTTTAGTTATTTGTTTATGAGTGTTTAACGTGCTCCAACATTCCGTTGAGAGCGGATGAGAGTAAATGAGAGAGCAAATGAGACATGAGATGAGAGCAAATAAGCTAGTGGACATCTGCAACTTAAACCTTTTAGAGGGAAGTTAATGTTAGTGAGATTGAGGATGGAAGGATTAAATGATAAAAGAACAAAGAAAAATATCAAAGAATTGCAGATAAAGATAACCAAAACTAAATGTCTTGTGCAATGAGACAGGCTGTGTTTAATAATACTAAATAAAGCATTTGTAACTTAAAACGAAGCTGTTTATTTTACAGTAACTGGTTGAAAGTACTTTATAATTAAGATCATACCAAAATGAGCAACTTTGGAACTGTCCGAGTTATTATTCGACTTTTACACAATAACTACCCTTTGCCCCATTACCTGAAAGCGAGGCTAGAGTCACTGATAAAGAGCAAGGAGTAATGTTTTTGTTTTCGTGACCGGTGCGCCCCAATAGCAACTTTTGAGATTCGCATACCAGCAGTTCCTGTCTCTCATCTCTAGGGTAGAAGTCACCCAAATATACGTAAAAAGAGCGTTGAGGAAAGGCTAAAACCGTATTTTAAACCACCTTTAATTCTTTCCACTTATTTATATTACTATTTCTGTATCTTCATATAAACTTTGAATATATTTATTTAAGTATAGGATATCCCCTTTCATGTATTATTTCTCATAATATAGGGTGGTTCATTTTGTCAAACGCTTTTTTTTATAAAAGCCACTTGGTTCTCTCTATTAAAGTCCATAATATGTTTTTCTATACCTTTTCCAGTGCTTGTAAATATTTAAGTTCATAATTGTTGAAAATGGTTGTGTTAGTGGGCTAAATAATGAAAGAAAAGTGTTGAGATACTAGAATATTTCTTCACTCGTGTGTGCAAAGAGCTGCGGGACTATAATCTTTTATAGACGACAATTCTTCCTGTAAATGAAGAAAAAAGAAGACTGATGTCTACCAAATAAAATCATGCACAGCAATGGTAGAACGCGTGGTGATACTCGTTCAACAAACAGCGTAATTAGAAATAACTAAGTTCTGAACTTTAGCTGACACACTATATCACATTGCTGCAATACTGGCTTAGTGACTCAAGTGAACAAAGATTAAAACCTATGTGTCGGTGAACAGCATAACTTAAAATTGATCGTCGGATAAATACCAAATTTTGTGTTTGACTATCTTCCGGAGATGCTAAAGGAAGAATCTATAGAAAATTTCATCGCCAACTACCCTTTATGTGGAACATCTTTGTACAGGTTATATTCTCAATAATGGTCCCGATGATTTATATTAGAATACCGAATATTAAAGATGTTTATGGACAAACAAAATGTATATCCTGAGTTGTCTGTAGGATTGGCTTGTGAAGTCCTCTTACCTACTGGAACAGAACTGTAGATCTCTTTAAAACACTCATTTTATTCCAAATAACTTTTTGTGGTGTTAATTAGCCATTATAATAGATTTTATCTGCAAACCACGTGAAACATTTGTGGTTAGTTTTTGGGTGTTCCTATATTCAGTTGTTTCTCGTGATTGCATGTAAACAGTATGCACTTCTTTTTATTTTATATATTAGATCGGTTAACAATAATACATGCTTTGCAGATCTGTGAGAACAGATACAAAATAATTATAGAGTAATAACATTGTAGAGGCAGGACAGTTTGCTCCCCTGAACTAAAACAAATGTGATACTGAACTAATAAAATGGTATACATACTTCAATAGTGAGAATTTATACGGCAGAAAAGAAGAATAGAAAAGCAAATGTGGAACATAGATCATACAGAAGTGGAAGTGTCATCACTGTAAAACAGGTCTTGTGGTAGTCGTCGCTTCAGTCACGTTGGCCGGCGACTTAGGACGCCGATGTTATACGTCAGAGCTCCTGGGATGTGGCGTAGATTATAGAAGAAGCATCGAACAATCTGTCGGATGAAATGATGGAGAGGAAGAAGTCCCAGCTCGTGATGCAGCTGCTGTTGCGGACAAACCAAAGAGCATTGGTGGCGATTCGCAGGAATCGACTCTGGATGACCTGTAGACGCCCCAGGTGGCAAGTACTGACAGCCCCCCCCCCAGACCTGGCAGGCTTCAGTAATAAGAGATCGAACCAGAGATTTGTACAGGAGCAGTGAAGATTCTAAACCAAGTGAAGTGTGTTTGTGAAATAATGGAGAGAGTTGTGAAAGACGAGTGGATGTCAGGGTAATGGTGCGGTCAAATGAGCCTTCCGTGTAAGCCGAGTGTCCAGTAACAACTCCAAGGTACTTGACTGGTGTAGGTGAAGGCAGCCATGGCACATGAACGGTCAGAAGACGTATAGGTGAAGGTGGATCATAGCGGCGTAAAGTAAAAATCTAGGTTTCAGTTTTCTGGGTATTCAGGGAGATTCACCAAGTTCGATACCATTGAGTGAGGCGCTCAAGAGAGAGCTGCAAGGTTTGTGTAGCAGAAAATAGATCGCAGTGAGAGTAAAATAAAACAGTGTCAGCATACAGAGCAATTGAGGTTGGAGCCATGTCTGGAATATCGGAGGTGTAAATACCAAACAGCGTTGGTGCCAGTATTGAACCTTGAGGAACGCCTGCTGTAATAGGAGGCTTAGTTGAAAGAGTACCTCCAATGCGCACCGCAAAAGTGCGATCGGTTAGAAAACTGGTAATAATGTGGATTAAGTAGTATGGGAGACCAGTGCGATAGAGTTTAAGTAACAATTCAGAATGCCATACCTTAACAAATGCCTGTGCTACACCAAGGAAAATATCTAGGGTATGTTGACGATGCTCGAAGCCAGTGAGAATGTGTTGAGTTATCCTCAATAGTTGATGAGCAGTAGTGTTTCAGGCAAAACCCGAATTGAAAAGAAGGAATAATGTGATTGTTGATGAGGTACTGCACGAGACGGCGATGGATGACCTTCACTAAGAGTTTAGACAGTGTGAGTAGAAGACTGATAGGACGATAGCTTCCTGGCAGATGTTAAGTATGCAGTTCTAAGACGTACAGTGTGGAGTTATTAAACATTTGACGATCGCATTCCCAAATGTGGCTATAAAGAAATAGGCACTTCAAAATGAATTATATAGAAAAATAAGTTTTTATAAGACAGTTTTTATATCAATTAATAAACGATAGCGATAGTAAAAGTCATGTGAGTGTAACAGCACATCAGAAGTTTAGCTTCTTATCACTAGAGCTCGTATTTCTGTATATTTGCATATTTTATTTCTTGACAGTTAAACATATGCATATAAGTAATAAATATGCTCCACATAGTAAGAAGTTTATGAAGTATAGTGCATATAAATGCATATTTAAGGGATTAGTGCACATTTATGCATATATTTTACTTTTTTTATCAATGATTCGTACAAATATTTCACTCAGATACTTTAGAAGAACGGGAAAATTTCTGATCTACTACTCAGTTTGTGTTGGACTTAAGGTAACGTGTTTATAAAGCCATAAAAGGTCGCCCAAAATGAGAACGTAGCTATCAACAATGAGCGCTTCCTGGCATAAAAATATGCCACTCAACAACTTGAACTAAATAGGGATCAACAATCGTGCGTAATACTTTAAAGTGCGGTCGTTGAATCATAACACTTGATATAGGTGCATTAACATTTCAAACGAAGCTGTCAGCCGCAAAATAAATATCTCCAAGAATTAAAAAAGTGTAACTTTCACTTACTTTTACACTTGTACCAACCGTAATTACTGAGGTGTAGGCAGTAGAAAAGAGAAGAACAGAAGTAAAGCTTATTAAGTTTAATGGAAATTGAATGATGGATTGATGGAAATCCTACCCTAAAATAAATTTTAGAAATTAGATGATGTATTTGATTCTTCTTCTCCACCTACATTGATTATAATGAAGCCCCAGTTTGGGAAGCCATTTAAAATGTGCTTTCATCTCCGGACGAAGGTTTGTGATGAAATAATTTTACGAAGTTCCAAGATGCTGCAACAGCCGATGCACGAGATGATCTATCTCAGGTGTGGTCTTGGACAGATATCTTCAAGAAATAATTTACCAAATGTATAAACAAAATTTTCAATTTCTTTTTAAATATTTTAATTTTTAAGTATGTTTGAATGTGATCAAAAGCATGTCGTAATATAGATGAATAAATCAGTTTTGATGCGTCTTTTTGCGTTACCATATTCAACTAAACAATTTTTTTATATTACCTCTTGTACACTTAAATCAACAATGGGAACAATGGGCCCAGCATTGAAGGTGATTGATTTTGCCTTCGCCATGGTGATTACGTATTAATTATTTACTACGTCACACATAGCAACCAATACAATCGTTTCAGTTATTTGATTAATTACATAATTTCAATTCTTAAACTCATTTTAAACAATTTATTTAAAATAATTTTAAATTCATAAAAGCATCATAAAACAAATTAACATTACTAGATTTTGTCTCTTCAGAGGCCTGATTAAAATAACTATTGCAACTCTTAACAGATGGAAATACAGTAGGTACACTGTACAGGTGTCTTAAAAAGATTCTTCTATTTTATATTTTAAGAATATTTCAATAAAAGTTTAATAAAGTAGTATTTTGTTTTTCGAATTAGTCATTATTGGTTTTATTTAACTAAAATAAACCCCTATTATTTCTGTACCATTGATATAGTGCCCTGCAACAAAGAATTACGCATCTACAAACAGCTGCTCATAGAAATACAAAACAATTTTAAGTGACTCTGATTTTGTGTGACATATTCGTTGTTATTGGTTTGAATTTCCAATGCTTACCTCTTCTCAAATGGAGAGCCGTTATTGTTCCTTCTCTCCCCTTCCTCTCTCTCCTGGTGAAGCAAGGATAGTGCAATTTTAAAGCTATCAGATAGCAACGAGCTCATGATAGTTTCACTATCATTTAAATCCATGCATTCCTCCATTCCCATTGTACCTACGCGAAAACATAATACCTTTTTTTCAAGCGTTAAACCCAATTCCCACAAAGTAAATAGAACAATAAGCTTTAACTTATAACTTATTGAACAGGGAAAGTCATGTGAACTTCTGACGTTTTTATCATTTAACAGATTTTGATATAGCAGACAAGAATATGATTACTAAACTTGGTGTTATATCTTGTTACAGCGCTGTCTTGTTCCATTTAACTTGTTTCAACTACATTGCTATGTTTCACTCCTTTCACCATCTGTTTTTGAGCAATTATCCAATTACTTTCTCATAAACATGCTCCAGGAACGAAAGCTGAGACGACGTTTAAACTAAGGATCACAAAATTGACCTTATGAATTAAACATGATTTTGGCAGACCTATTGTTTAACCTTTTGTCCAGTGTTTGCTTTTGTAGCCGACCGGTGTGTTCGGCAATATTCGGGTTTAAAAATTCGAAAAGATAATGGTCCTTGCGGTTGATGAAAGAATGAAGCAATCTATTCTACTGCCTTTCTTCAGGAAAGATAATTTTGTATTCACCCTCAGTATTTCACTGTTGGTTTATAAAACTTCTGGATGCTGGGTTATTGGATTAAAAATTAAGACTGTTTTCGGCAACTATCGGAGGCTGCATCTTTAGTTGCAGTATCTTGTTAATTCAAGTTTTTGTTCTTTCATTATCTGTCTGTATCCCTTTGGCTCTCTTTCTCCCTCCCTCTCTCTGTCTGTCCCTCTCTCCCTGTGGTAGAAGCTCCTAATAGTTACAGGATAGATTCCTGCCCCAGTGCCGAATCTGTCTAGAGAGGACAATGAACGTCAACCAAGCAATTCTCTAGCGTCCATGGAGAGTACTTCTTACACTGAGCAAGCACCCGCGTCATCGGTCCAGCACCACCACGCGCTACGAAACCTACTAAATGCAATGGTTCTTAAGAAACATGTTTGAGTAGGGGAATTTTACCTATATCACACAGTTTTTTAGTTATTATTCAATTTCAAAAAAAAAAAAAAAAATACTAGCTTGAGTGCCATAATCAGTTCTCTATTTTCTTTGAGTATAAATCACTATTGTTATCCTGCAGAGTAATTTGAAGCTTTAATAACTTATGTTTGTAATATTTAAAAGTGTGATATAGGCTACTAGTTCTCTAATACGCACTAGAGTTTGCCAAAATAGCAACTTTTTCATTAGGTGTCTATTAATATCAACATCCGGTTAAGTGCCATGAGTGAGAATTACTAAGGTCATTGTTAAATATCATAATTGAGGACACCAGTACCCAATGGCACTTAAATATGAATTCCCAAACATATTAAATGGCTACGGTAAAACATTTAAAGCAAAATGTGTTGACCTTAAGGTGCGATGGTACGCAAAAATTGAACAAAAAAATTCTTTCTTGCGTAGCTAAATAGTTGACATTTTTCTGCACATTTTGGTACACAATATAGACATGTACTATAATTAAAAGTCTACTTAAACGAAGTTTAAGAATATACTGATAGCTGTCAATTTATTAGCTTACTGTGGATCTATTTACACAATTTGGAATAAGGCCAAAACTGTTTTATCCCGGAGCCTGCGAAAAAGCTTGTTTTTAGAGTAATTTTTGCTGCGTATATTGGCATGGATATCGTCTTCATTATTTATCATCTTTAAAAGTAATGATTCCCTAGTTTTGTTACTCTGTGGCTGTGGCTCGAGTTTTGTTTGTAAGCAACTGCTCCTTTACTATTTATTTAACTGAAAGTGTAGTTATGTAAGAAGATGACATAGCCTAAAGGCTTTTTCAGAAGCGTAAGAGCAAGGGCAATAGATTCTACAGGAAGTACTATTGTCTGTAGAAGGCGATGAAAATGATACCCAACCATGTGGAAATCGACCTTGTGCAACTCCTCCAAGTGCTTCGAAAAGGAAGTTACAAACAAATGTAAATATAAACTGTGCTGAAGACTGTACTCAATCTAATATTGTGATAGATTTAGGCATTTAAAGACGAGTGCTAGAAGAAACTGTGTCATGCAGAATATGTAGTGATAAGGTTAGGTTAGAAGAAGAATCAAGTGCAAGAACTGGTATAGGGAATATTGTATCCTGAACTGTAGTTCTGAAACGTCATTTTGCGCTTTACAACAGTATGCTAATAGTGACCTCTATGAAAGCAATCTGAGACTTGTTTATGGGTTAAGATGCATTTACAAGGGACTTGGAGCTGGAAAAATATTTTGTGGGGTTATGAACTTACCAAATCCCTACTAAAAGGTGTTTCAAATATACAAAACTTTTAGGAAATAGCCTGAAAAGGTTGCAGAAAATCCCATAAGAGCTGCTGCCAAAGAAGCTGTATTACTAAATGAAAATAATAAAGATGTTTTATTCAACGTCCAGAGTAAACTGTAAGCTATAGTTCTTACTGGAAACGTTAAGGCTGTTTTTCTCAAAATTAAGTTTTTTGAACATTTGCCCTATTTTCTCGTAAACTATTGGAGATATGTACATATAACTTTTACAGATTATAAAAGTAGCTTCAGAAATGCTGTGCATCTACAAACACGGTAATTTAATTAATAAGCTCAATGTTATGGTGTTTTAATGCCAAGCAACAAAGAAAACATAATGAAACAGAAAAAATATATATAAATTGCTAGAAACTGTAAATACAAGTTCCATTGTAGGTCAGTAGCTTCTCTAAGGACCACATAATATGTTATAAAATTTTCATGTATGTGCTGTTAATAGTTTCAGAAAAAAACGGGTCATCCACATGTATATTTTAACATAGGCGTGATAGGGTGTACCGTCTCACCTTAAACATTATCTGGAATTCTTCATGCTCAGAAGTGTTTATATTCCATAAATTTTATAGACAAAAGAAAGGCACTAGAGTGGTGTTTACTCCTTTTCTCCACTAGCTACTCCTTCTGTTTCTTTCTTCCTTTGGATTGTAGTGGGTCATCTACATTGTAGATCATTAGAGTATCAACGTTGTTCTTGTCAACCAAGTCTTTAAAATGCCCAAAAAGTGACAGACATTGAACCCTCTAGAGCGAGGCATAGAATCTTTTCTGCCTGACATAGCATCAAGTTTGGGCGCCGTCGCACGAAACGGTAATGCCATTACCTACCAGCTAATTTGATTTGCTTACTAAATCTATTAGGCAAACATGAATTAACTTTTAGCAAATCATAAGCAAGCTTCCTCATGTCGTGATATTTCAGGCTAAAGAGAAATTCTTAGAACCTCTAGTGAGATTTTTATCAGCTCCTTTTTTTTGTATCTCTTTCATTTATACATGTGTTTCCACCCTATATATTACTGCCAAGTTTTACTTTACCTCTCAAATGTGTAACAAATGCATTCTTAGGGATGTTATGTTTTCGGCAGCATTTGTTTACGTCAAGTTTGTTTCTTGATAGAGAAACTTATAATTTGTGATTTCCAAGCTCCGTTTTTATTATAGCCACGACAACAGAACCAAAAGTTAGCTTGGAATAACTATATTTTCACATTGCATGGATGCGACTTAGGAATCTGCAGATGAGTGCTTTAAGTAACTTTTCCATTTAACTATCATTAATTATGGAGTCTAGAAACCAGTCAGTCATGCAAGGTGTAACAACATGCATATATTATTATAGAAAATACAACATAAAATGAAATCTGTTACTAACAAATAAAACTCTTGGAATTTGGAAACCATCTGCTCTTTTCAGACAGTTGAAGATATCGAATCATCTGAACAATTTAAAGTAGGTATTATTCACCTGAGATAAAATATATCGTTAAACAAACTGATGCTGGTCCATGTACTATTCATTATTTTGCTATGTTAAGGTTATATATATAAAATCAATCAATAAATAAATATATATTTATATATAGTCCAACCGTGGACTAACAACCCTAATGGGCCAAAGCCTGCCAACCCACTGCCGGTATCACGCCCACACACGCAAGGTAGAATTTGGTGATCTCACGGAGTAGAGATGTGATCAGCATCTCGGCACCACCAGCCGGAAAGTTGGCTTACGCAAACAGGGCCGCAAGCTTTCCTCATCATGCTGAGTGGGCAGCGGTCCTATACCCGGGATTTAACATCCACACACCCCAGGGGTGGGATCGATCGTGGGCGCATTCCGTGGCAGGGAACCAAACCATGACGCTTTAGCCCACTACGCCACGGCGCAGGACTCTTTTCATTACACTATATTAAATTTTATTTGGGTTTCATTGATACTATTGATCAATAATTTGTAATCTATGATGTATAAATTTAAAATATATATATATATATATATATATATATATATATATATATATATATAATCTGTGTGCATTGGTGTGTAGATAGATCAAACTTTATAATCGATTAATCTATCGATTAATCGAGATATTATCTGTTCAAAAATTAGGTATAAGGATTATATAAAGTACATTAATACTCTGCACATTTCATTATTTATGAAACTTTTAAATATTTAGATTCAAAATTTGTGTTTGCATGAAATGCACATGCTTTATATATGCATTGAATTAGATCTATAATATTTTTGTAGGTGATTATTTAGTAACGTGTTATATCAATATCTACTAAGATTTGTGACACTGATATGCAGTTGTTTTTATGACGTTTTTCCTTATTTTAACTGTTTTAACACAAAACTTTCACTCACTGTCACGATCTAAGAAACGTTATTGGCTTACTGCAGTTTACAGCAAAGTTACACCACCACCAGCTCTAAGAAGAGGGATCAGCTAATGTTTCCATAGCTGCGTAAGCGAAGTGTTCAGATCAAGGTTGTACAGCTCAGTTTATACTAGCAAGGGATAAATAATCAGTTGTATACGATATGTTGTCACTCACAAGCTGTAAGGAGAGAAACCTCTCTGTCAGCATCTGTATGTAGAATATTTCACAACAGAAGTGTTATTTAGACTCTCTCAGGGTTAAGAGTGATTTCTTTTAGCTATCAGGAGTTATATTATCTCACAGTTCAAAGAACATTACGTGTCTAGTGAAAGCTTGATGGGTTGGAAAGGCTGTTTAGGTTGGAAGCAATACATCAAAACAAATAGGGCTAAACTAGGCTAAAAGAGTTTTTATTAATATTTACTGTAATCGATTAATTTTAATGGAATCGATTAATCGATTAAAGTTTTTTAATCTTTAATCTAAAATAAAGAATTAATCGATTAATTGTTCCGGTACACCCACATTTATAACATAATAAAAGTAATGGAATATCAATGCAGTGAGTGTATAATGATTAATCTATTAAATTAATTGTTCAGAGAAAACTTCGAAAAAGAATTGTAAATTCTATATGATCTACGAACCCTTAGATTTTGTTTTGTTTTCTGCTGTGATACGCCTTTTATGCTTACAATCAACTGAAGAAGAAAACCTTAAAAGCTTCGGAAATAGGAATAAGGGTTTTACATGTCCGCGTCTCCAACCAAATGATGGCCACGTGCATAGGGAGCTGGCTGTGAGCCTAGAAGGATATTAATGCCCGATTTCACTAAAAAATGTTAAGACAACACGAGTTTAGCAATAGTTAAAACAAAAATTGTATTTCACCAACAAGTGTCAGCGTAACACAAGTGTTAAATCTCATGTTAAACTAACACGCCGAATTTCTAATGTTAAGTCCTTAACAATTGTAAATAGTAAAGATGGCGAGCATGAACTCAGTTGTTGATGTCGATTTGCTATATTTAAGACCGTCTAAATGGCATACATAATAGAGTACGGCCTATGAGGAGAAAGATTTTGAGCAACTATCCGAAGAAAACTGTTTTATGGAGGTATAGAGTTTCGAAACATGTTGCTATGAAGGTTACTGCGGAAGTACAAGAGAGGCTAGAACATGCATCGAAATGAATATGACTATCTCGCCTTAGCCTCAAGTATTAATAACTTTGCGATTTTATAATTCACTGAATTATGTGGATAATACACTGTCCACCTGCCGTCTTGAAACGTTCAAGTCCTTCTTCGCTCTTCGTTTTAAATTTACGTAATATTGAGTTAGAACATGCATAGAAAGGAATATGCCGATCTCGCCTTTGCTTCAAGTATTAATAACTATGCGATTTTATAATTCACTGAATTATGTGGATAAATACACTGTCCACCTGCCGTCTTGAAACGTTTAAGGCACTTGTTCTTCGCACATCGTTTTAAATTTACGTAATATTGAGTTAGAACATGCATAGAAAGGAATATGCCGATCTCGCCTTTGCTTCAAGTATTAATAACTATGCGATTTTATAATTCACTGAATTATGTGGATAAATACACTGTCCACCTGCCGTCTTGAAACGTTTAAGGCACTTGTTCTTCGCACATCGTTTTAAATTTACGTAATATTGAGTTAGAACATGCATAGAAAGGAATATGCCGATCTCGCCTTTGCTTCAAGTATTAATAACTATGCGATTTTATAATTCACTGAATTATGTGGATAATACATTGTTCACCTGCCGTCTTGAAACGTTTAAGGCACTTGTTCTTCGCACCTGGTTTTAAATTTACGTAATACTGACAAGTTGTTTGGTGCTTGTAGTAGTGACACATGCATTTGAATTAAATTCGTTTCCAATATTTTCCCTGCGACATCTTTCTCTTTTACATTCACTGCATCCGTCCTCTTATTTTCCACGATATCTTTACACTTCGTCACCATTTCAAATAACAATTCTTTCTCCGTCGATGAGAAATTTGTCTCATGGCTTTATTTATGATTTTGTTCATCCGCCATTTGTGCAGACGAAAATGAAAACAAAAACGCATCGGAGCTCATCCATAGCCTTCTATAGCTGTGATATTTACAAGTTTCTAGGCGTTAACACAGGTTTGTTAACATTTTAAGAAAACAGGTTGTTGAAATGCAAGAAATTTAACATTAGTTTTAGCTCTGTGACAATTGTTACGTTACATTTGTTAACGTCGATTTTAACATCTGTTGGTGAAATCGGGCATAAGACACATAACATTGCTGAAACGATGACTGCTAGATGAAGAAAATAATACCAAGGAACTTGCTAACAAAGGGAAAGGTAATGGTTAAGAAGGGCATATGAAGAAATGTACAAAAAGGAGAAACACTATGCTTATCACGCACTCCTCTATATAAATCTCAACACTGTAATTACTTTCTAATAGCTTGAAATCTTGCTGATTTTGCCCATTTCACAGCATTACTAAACATCACATCCGAAGTCTTCTTCAAGGCAAGGCATGTGACGACTTCTCGAGATTAAGTGTGGAAAGCAGGAAAGAAGCGCCATTAAGTTCTTTCTTTTGGTCCCCACGCGCCATCTTCCAGGCCGGTAGAGGAGATTAAAGTGTCACAGCTCTGTCGGAACTTGGAATGAGTAATCGATATCTTCTTCCCGACCCTTGCAGACAATTACAGACAGTTCCAGAGTGCTGTCAAATGTGGCCTGGAAGGAGGCCAGCAGTAATGTTCTCGCCACCTTCTGCAAATCACAGTAATAACCAACCGCCTTTCAGAAACATTGTGTCTCACAAGAGGTTGCGAAAATAATCACTCTCCTCCGTAACAAAAGATTTGATTCTCCCTTAAAGTCTCCCTGTATCCCCGAATTCTCTTTGCACACATAAGCTATAGGCCTTTAAGGAAACTTTGTGCAAGAGCAGTAAAAGTCATGACTAAACTCATTATACGATTATTCACTAAATACAATGCAATACGATGCGGTGCTTAGCCCTGGAGGTCGACAATCAACTTATGTTACTTCAAAATAGATTTAATTTTCTGACTCACTTGCAACACGGCTGGAAATGCAGCAGCTACTTTAGGGAATGCCATTAAATTATTCCTCTTATAGCAATGGTCTCTTATTTTCATTAGTGAAAAGTTTTGCAAAAGGTTTTAAATTAGATCAGATTGCAACGTTTACATTCAGACCTGTTACCATAGATCGTGTAAAAAATATTTACAATGAGCTGCAATAAATGTATGAGGGCTGTTTAATAAAGAATGATCACAATTTTCTTACGGTCATAATTCTTCGCACTTAAATTTCTGTTAGCTTAATGTGAAACAAATACGCCGTAGTAGTTTCATTGTTGGTACTCCTGGTTCCCGCCTGTGAGAACCAGGCAAGTTCAGACATGTTCAGTATCGCCTACCGCTACAATGGAGGTAACATGCAGTTAAAGTTGATGTTAGAGGAAGATCCGGAGTTTCTTTCAAACGCATTCACTGCTGATGAAACTTAGCTACATCATTTTGATCCTGAGAGCAAACAGCAAAGCTCAGTGTGGAAATCTCTTTCATCACCAACACCCAAAAAGAGCAAAAGCGGTTGCTTCTGCTGGGAAAGTTATGGTCATCTCATTCTTTGATATTCATGGAATGGTTTATCAGCATGTTGTACCTGCACACACATCAGTAACTTGACAATACTACAGGGATGACCTGAAAACATTGCAAGTCCATATCACACGCAAAAGACCACATTTCCGTGAAGCAGGTTGAACGGTGCACCACGATAATGCGCGACCGCATATTGCCGAAGTTGTTGCTGAATATCTTGCAAAATTCTGCCTGAAATGTATTCCTTACCCTCCCAATAGTCCGGATTTAGCCTCATGTAGCTTTTTTTATTCCCTAACTTGAAGAAACTACTTCGTAGGAGGCATTATCCATCATCAGAAGCAGTGGTGAAGGCTGCGGAGGCGATTTTGAAGGATCTCTCAAAAATAGTTTCCAACATGTCTTTGAAGACTGGCAGAAACGCTGGGACAAGTGCATCGCATTCAGGGGAGACCATTTTGAGGAGGACCATCAAAATAATGAGGATGAGTAGTGGTACGTTGTCGAAAAAATTGTGATCATTCTTTATTGAACAGCCCTCGTATATATGTAGCAAAATAAAAATAAATAAAACTGAATCCAATCTGCCTTATTACGTACAGTTAAAAATACAGAAGTACACATACTTCTCTCCAGTTACAGAACTTATAAAAATATCCATATAAATGTACTTTTGCTACTGCAATTAACAACACTTAACTTTTCCATACATTTTCATGAGTATTTTATAACTTGCCTGTCTCATGTTATATTTTATTTATAATGTTGCCATTGTCAGTTTACCTACAATAAGGCAAGTTTACATTTGTGTCATTAGCTTTCACTTATTCTGGAATAACTATTAAAAGAAAAATTTTGATTGTAAAACAAAAGAACGTTCTTAAAAGATCTATCTCAGGATAGTTGTTTTGACAGAAAATATTCTACAAAATAAAAAAAAAATGACTTCGAAGGTGCACTTTGAATATTACTGATTCTTTCCTTAAAGATATATTTAGGAATTTTTCAAAACTATTTTCCTATTTCACCAAATCTAAAGACATTTTGAAGATATATTCAAATAAATAATGATACTTTAAGCTTTAAAATCTCTGTTCTTGAAAATCTTTGTCCTAACTTTGAAAGATTCAAAACTTAAATACCATGTTTGGATACACCAGAATTTACATTTTCGTGTTATGCTATTTACAGCCAGCGTGCACCATTTTGTAAGTGTTTTTTTCCTTCTTCTTCTTCTTCTTCTTCTTCTTCTTCTTCTTCTTCTTCTTCTTCTTCTTCTTCTTCTTCTTCTTCTTCTTCTTCTTCTTCTTCTTCTTCTTCTTCTTCTTCTTCTTCTTCTTCTTCTTCTTCTTCTTCTTCTTCTTCTTCTTCTTCTTCTTCTTCTTCTTCTTCTTCTTCTTCTTCTTCTTCTTCTTCTTCTTCTTCTTCTTCTTCTTCTTCTTCTTCTTCTTCTTCTTCTTCTTCTTCTTCTTCTTCTTCTTCTTCTTCTTCTTCTTCTTCTTCTTCTTCTTCTTCTTCTTCTTCTTCTTCTTCTTCTTCTTCTTCTTCTTCTTCTTCTTCTTCTTCTTCTTCTTCTTCTTCTTCTTCTTCTTTTTCTTCTTCTTTTTGTTTTAATATTTATGAAGTCTCGAAACAAGTGAAGTGCCCTCATTATATTACCGGGGCGCGAACAACACATAATGCTTGCTTCGTGCACCATTACACAGGAGGATTTTTATTTCTAAAATTCCCGCGTTTCTTATGAATTCATAAGTGCTAGTAACTTGCACTATAGTGACTACTAACCATGTTATAACTTTTGCTGAGAGTTGTATCCAGATATTCCTTGCATTTCTCGTAGTCACGTTGCGAAGTATTCTACAGGTTTTCAATTTTAAAAGTTGGGCAGCTCTATGAAAAGAGGATTTTAAAACACACATATGCTGTGCAACACGTCTTTAAAACTTCTTAGGAGAGGAGTGCAGTGTCCACCAATTTCGCAGTTTTTTCCATACGTTAGAACATGTTTTTTCGTTTCCGTTGGAAGTTTAGGATATCTATGTCTTTGTTCTAAAATGAATAGGCATTTCAGTAGGTACTTGAGTCGATTAATAACAAAATAAGAACAGCAAAATGGCAAGAGTACACTAACCAATTCACACACAACAACAAGTAAATGTGTATAATCTACTTTGAGATGCACAATGAACTTAATGTCTATAGCTCGAACTGAATGCAGAAACTGATGATAGAAGTATGTAACAGAGCTAACAAAGACATCCTTGATTAGGCCATTCACAGTCGTGCGCAGCAAATAAGAAAGCCACACACCGAGCAAAGGATATTATCATCCTACTAGTGTTAATGGCATAAATTTTCTTGAAGGAAATCTGCATTGTATGATTTTATTGCTTCGTACTCACAAAAAAGTACATCAGGGTATATACGAGGGCTGTGCAATAAAGAATGATCACAAATTTTTTTGACAACGTACCTTTACTCATCCTCAGAATTTTGATGGTCCTTCTCAAAATAGTCTTTGAATGCGATGCACTTGTCCCAGCGTTTCTGCCAGTCTTCAAAATCATGCTGGAAACCATTATTGAGAGATCCTTCAAAAACGTCTCCGCAGCCTTCACCACTGCTTCTGATGATGGATAATGCCTCCCATGAAGGAGTTTCTTCAAATTAGGGAATAGAAAAAAGTCACATGGGGCTAAATACGGACTATAGGGAGGGTGAGGAATGTACTTCACGTTGATTTTTGCAAGATATTCGGTACCAGCATTGGGAAAATGCGGCCACGCATTATCGTGGTGCAGCATCCAGCCTGCTTCACGGAAATGTGGTCTTTTGCGTCTGATATGGACTTGCAATGTTTTTCGCACATCCTTGTAGTATTGTCCAGTTACTGATGTGTGTGCAGGTACAACATGCTGATAAACATTCCATAAATATCAAAGAATGAGATGACCATAACTTTTCCAGCAGAAGCAACCACTTTTGCTTTTTGAGGGTTGTTGATGAAGGAGATTTCCACACTGAGCTTTGCTGTTTGATCTTAGGATCAAAATGATGTAGCCAAGTTTCATCAGCAGTGATTACGTTTGAAAGTAACTCCGGATCTTCCTCTAACATCAAGTTTTACTGCTTATGAATCCTCCCTGCTTCTTTACACATCTCTAGTCCGTCCCATTTTTACCTATGCAGCTCCAGTCTGGGGTGGCACCAGTAAGACTAATCTCTGCCGACTGCAGGTACTACAAAACAGGGTGCTTCGTACAGTTACAAACGCTCCATGGTTCATCCCAAACCAGCAGCTTCATCATGAGTTTGGTCTTCTACCCGTTCACCAATACATCCGACGCCTGGCACGACCATTCTTTTACCATCTCCAGGAGGTCCCTGGAGCTGTTACCTACCGTCTCGGTGCTCGCACTCGCCAGCCAACTCGCCTGAAGCGCAGACTGCCCCAAGATCTTCTCCTGAGTGACGTCTCCAGCACAGACGACTCAGAAACGTGATTATTACCATCAGACTTTAAGTTCTCAATTTGTGTTACAGTTATCCTCCATATTTAGTTAGAGGAGTCGTTCATGGCTACCTCCATTGTTATGTGTCCTGTTCCTATGTATCTTATAACAAACATCTGTAAAGCATAATTGCTGATCGATGGATAAAATAAAATAAAAAAAAAAGTTTTACTGCATGTTACTCCATTGCAGCGGTAGGCGATACTGAACATGTCTGAAGTTACCTGGTTCTCACAGGCGGAAACGAGGAGTATCAACAATGAAACTACTACGGCGTGTTTGTTTCACATTAAGCTAACAGAATATAATAAGATTGAATTTTAGTGCGAAAAATTATGATCGTAAAAAATTATGATTATTCTTTATTGAGCAACGCTCGCATTAAATGTGAAGAACACGGGAAATGGAGAGTTTGTATTATATTGATTTTATTTCCGTGGGTTAATGTACTCCCCCAACCCTAGGATCAGCAGAAGCTCATTAAGTGTGAAGTGAATTCGCGTGGAGGTGGAGTATTTATTTTCACAGCCACGTGTTATTGAATGCCATATAAAAACCAATTTCCCATTATTGAGGCTTCACTTCCCTGCTGCTCCCACTGCGAAAAACTCGATTTGTAAATTAAGCCAATAAAGCTAAATGCATTTATTTCATGACGAAGAAAGGCACAGAGCTGTTTGGTAATAAATCTAGTTCGTTTATAGCAAATGCCTTTCTTCTTGAGGGAAATTTCGCGATCATGCAAAGAATAATCGGAATCAAATGGCAATTCCAATATTATAGTTCTTTATGGTTATGTTTGATGCCATTCAATCACTTCAGTGTTTAACAATATCAGTAACTGTTTCTAAAATTCTTTCCACCAACAGGTAGTGTGTGTTAATTACAGCGGTTAGGTTGGCAGCACTGGCAATCTCTTGAAGGTGGGTAAATTATTGAATTTAAAACAAATTAACCTACGTGCGTAGAGGCCATTGTGTTCCACGTGGATGTTTGGGAACGTATCGTGCTTACATATGAGTTCTTTGCAATTGTTGATTATATCATGTAATTTGGTAATAAATACGTAACCGTATTTAATGCTGGAAAATTATTTAATGCAGAAGAATAGGTCTTGTGTAGAGCCATAATCCTATGTGAAAGCTAAAATACCTCTGATAAAATATCTTCCTTACGCTAAATATTGGAAAACAGTATTTACAGAGTGAATAATAATAAAATAAAACTCTGCAAATCATACTCTGATAGCTAATTTATTAACCCGGGGCACGTGATACAAAATTGTTTTATTCGCAAAGAAAAAAGAACAACCTGTAATTCTACAGTCATTCTTTTAGAGATCACAAACTGTTAACTAAACACATCTGCACATGCAAAACCTATAACTAATAAATTAAGTTTCAAAAGGCATTCCTCATAATAATTACTGCTTCAATAAGGTTTTCAAAATATTTCAAACTCATTTTTTAATTTTATTAATTTGAACGAAATGACAGTATCGTTCTGTCCTGTGCCGTGGTATTGAGCTGGTGTGTTGTGCCCCCGTTGTCTGCTACGGAGGCGCCACACTAGTTGGAGTGTGGATTTAAGTCCCGGGTTTAGGAGAGGTACCCATTCAGCATCGTAGAAATTTGAGGAGCTGCAATACATAGCGAATCCCGGTGAAAGAATACCCACTTTCCGGCTGGGGTTGGCGAGATGCTGTTTCGGTTGGATGATCGCGCACCTCTAGCTTACGTATCTATATGGGCGTGAGTCTGGAAGTCGGGTTGGCATGCCTTACCCCTGATTATGGCTGGTACTCGTGGGCCACGTTTATTATTTTAATTAATATTTTCACCGTCTCCTTATATAATAACTACAAACCACAAATTACTTGTAGGATTTTTCTAAAAATAATTCAGTTAGATATACTACTACTACTACTACTACTACTACTACTACTACTACTACTACTACTACTACTACTACTACTACTACTACTACTACTATTATTATTATTATTATTATTATTATTATTATTATTATTATTATTATTATTATTATTATTATTATTATTATTATTATTATTATTATTATTATTATTATTATTATTATTATTATTATTATTATTATTATTATTATTATTATTATTATTATTATTATTATTATTATTATTATTATTATTATTATTATTATTATTATTATTATTATTATTATTATTATTATTATTATTATTATTATTATTATTATTATTATTATTATTATTATTATTATTATTATTATTATTATTATTATTATTATTATTATTATTATTATTATTATTATTATTATTATTATTATTATTATTATTATTATTATTATTATTATTATTATTATTATTATTATTATTATTATTATTATTATTATTATTATTATTATTATTATTATTATTATTATTATTGTTATTGTCATTGTCATTGTCATTGTCATTGTCATTGTCATTGTCATTGTCATTGTCATTGTCATTGTCATTATTATTATTATTATTATTATTATTATTATTATTATTATTATTATTATTATTATTATTATTATTATTATTATTATTATTATTATTATTATTATTATTATTATTATTATTATTATTATTATTATTATTATTATTATTATTATTATTATTATTATTATTATTATTATTATTATTATTATTATTATTATTATTATTATTATTATTATTATTATTATTATTATTATTATTATTATTATTATTATTATTATTATTATTATTATTATTATTATTATTATTATTATTATTATTATTATTATTTATTAATTATTAATTATTATCTATTATTGTATACCTGGCGCTTAGTGACTGCCTTGAAAGCAGTAATGCCATTGCCAAGTTGAAAGTATGCACTTTGTTTTAATGTAAAAACGACTATTTTGAATTTTTGAAACTCTTATTAAATTGTTTCCCCCATACTACGTCATCCTTCCTTCCCCCTTTCCTCCCTTCCTGCCTCCGTTCTTTCATATCTCTCTTCCTTTCTACCTTCCTCTCCTCCTTCCGTCCTTTCCTCCTTCCCTCCCTTCTTCCTTCTCTCCTAGCTTCCCTCCTTCTCCCCTGTCCTTACCACCCTTGCTCTCTCCCTTCCTGCCTCCTTGCTTTCTTTGTTTTTTGTTTCCCTCTTTCTTCTTCCTCCTCCTACTCCTTTTCTTCATCATCACCTTCTTCTTCTTCTTCTTCTCAGAATATTTAAATTCGAATGGCTGTGGACGATTGTTTCTGAGTAATATGACTTTTAAAAGACATATATAATAATAATTTGGCTGCAAATTGCATTTTTAACTAATAAGAGCGTATGCTACATTTTACCTTATGAAATCGTAGTCAGTATTCAACTAAAATTTCTTCTTCGGGAATGTATGGTAGAAGGTAGTGAAATTTAAAAATATTTGTAGTAATTCGAATGAAAAGCTGATGGATAACCCCCATGCGGTTAGTACCCTTCTGCAGCAGACTAAAATTGCTCATACTTGAATTATTCAAGTGAATATTCTGGAAGCTAGGTACAGTTTCTAAGCAACCATTACTTTTAAAAAAAGTATGAATGATGTACATCTGAAACTCTTCTTCCCTTATTTAACCTGGTTGTTAAATACATTGAATGAATATGATGTATGGGGTACTATGTATATCTTAAAATTGTAACCGTTTATGAAAATGAATAAATATATGTGCGAAGAAATAAAAGTCAAGAGAAGAGGCATCTATTAAACATTGAAAGGCATCTAAGGTTATTTAAGTTACTTCACTCTTTAATAGTTAGATCGTTACATAGTCATGTAAAGTGAATGATTTACTTCATGGGCTAAGCATTTAATAGTTCACAGCCGCGTCAATTTTAATTAAGCACAATTAGCTATCCTGAAATCTTGTGAAAATGAAACTCAGCTGATTTGCAATTGTTTCTTATTTGAAGTTTAAAGAGAAGAATAACGCATTCCTCAGAGTACCCATGGCTGAAATGTATACTTTTATCTTTAGTTACACAATGTAATAAGTATTTTCTCTGGTAACCCTTTTCAGTTTTGCACACAGGACTATTTAGATATACAGGAGCATACAGCTAATGGCCAATACTTATATTTATTACTAATGTCTTTTACTCAACTTTGATTTGTTTTTTCCGAATTTGGTATAAAATGTTCCATACAATATCATGTGTAATCGATTTTATTATACATTTCAAAAGAAACTGTAATTAATGAATTAAAATCTGGCAGATGATTCTTGCAACGCTTTTACTGACAAACAAAATAGCTAGCTTGATACTGTCTTTATAAAATCTTTTATAATCGGTAAATAGAGATACATAAATATTTACTTCAGGTTAAACATATATCACTTTAAAATGCACAGGTGTGTCAAATATTAACTCTCGTAGTATTCTCAAAATGTACTGCCTAAGGAAAATATCTATTTGAGAAGGTCTGAGATTTTTCTTTCCTATTTTCTTTGGAATGATTTGCTAGTGTTAACTTCTGAATATATTCCACAAGATCTTTCCTTACAAATATTTCAATATTAGTTGTAACTAAACCGTTATTGTTCTTGTTGGTCTATTTGATTTCATTTTTGAACAAAACGTATAGTTAATGACGCAACTTGAAATGAAAAAGGGGGAACAAACTCTTTTAAACGGATTCTAAGACATCTAAAGTATGTAATGACTGGAAAAGTCATGTAAGTATTCCCCATTGATATTTCTCTGTGTTATAATTATTTATTATTTAGAATATCCTTTTATTAACTTTCTGTGGCCTTTTCTTTGGCACAAATGCCTGGTTTAAAAGGCTCCTATCGTTAACAAATCAGATTGCTTCTCTTTCATAATTGCTAAATTTTATCAATGTATTACAGTTAATCTAATGCTGATAAATCATCCAGGGGACTGTTGGCAAGTACATATACATACATCCAATTAACTATCTTCCATTTATTTACAAAAATGGGTAGTAGGTGCATAATTATTTTTCATCCCTCCTCCATGATATAAATAAAGCATTCCTTTGTTTTGGTACACATTTTAATGTACAAATTAAGTTCCGTCCCATTTATAACAATTATCTAATTACCAAAACGAGGCCGTGCGAGAGCTAAACATCAGTCTAATACAGGGAAATTCCTAATAAGTTCCACGTTACAACTAACTGGAATTTATATTCGTGTTTCCTACTGTTGAGGCCTGACACATGCATCCATCCAATAGCCCGTGGGTTGTTAGGGTTTTAAACGCGTCATCTTTCAGCGAACGTCAACTGTCTAGGCTAGGCGAAGTGAATAGGTTTAGTGAGGAATGTTAATTGAGTAAGTATTTCCAAACAAAAGCCATGCCGGGACATCAAAAAGCTACTATCTTCTCATTCATTTATCATAGGTAGGTAAAGTTTACGAATTTAAAAGTATTCCACGAATTAAATGTAATAAACTATACAAATAATGTATATTTTTTACTTATATTGTATAAAAAACACACATTGCATCTGCAATAAGATTACGACATGATAAAAGAATGAATAATCAAATGTGTTACAATTAAGAAGATTTACGAACATATTTAGAAACTGATGGTTTTGGAATATGTTTTGATCAAAAACACACTTTTATAATTTATAAGTTAAGGAATTGCTGGTTTTCGGTAATGGAAACTAAAATTATTTGAACTGAAAGGATTTTTTTAATTTACGTGCTACAACGTTGTCATATCCGACGATGAATGAAATGGGTGAAATGATGCTCAAATGAGTTCAGGATCCATGGAGCTTAGAGTTACCCGACATTCGTCTTTAAGGATAAGGGAAAAACCCGGAAAAAACCGTATCCAGGTAACACACCCTGACCGACATTCGAACTCGAGACCTCTTGAACGTGAGACAGACACGCTACCATCTACGCTACCGAGGCGGGCAACTGAAAGGAATGTTAAGGTAGTAGGATTTCGCAATTAATCTAGAATGTTCTTAATCTGAAATAGTGAGCAAGAAGCTGATATTTTATCAGTAAGTCGCATCCTTTTAAGAGAATTAAAAGATAATTAACTTATTCGGTAGATACACTTTATCAAATATGCGGCATAAGAATGCCATAAACCTCCTACCTCTTACCAAAGGTAACATGAACCTTTTCGGTTGGCTATGTCAAAGTTTTTAGCTATAGCAAATATAGGTAGGTGGAATTCTATGTATTCCACACTCAAATCTGAAAGCTAATGTTTTTGAAATCCATTTAGGACCTGATATGTAATATTTTCAAGAACATTACTTAATCTTCAAACTAAAGTTTATTTGACAAATTTTATAAATACTGTCGCGAACGCATTGTTAAGGCGAGGCGGTGCGAGGGACGACTTCAAAGAGACGGGCAGTGGAGTGCGGAGATAAAAGCTCGCCGAAACGGTGATTTGAAGGAGACGGATTTCTGGAGAGTTCGTCTTTCTTCTAGCGCCGTCTTGATTATTTGAGAACATTCCGGATATTGGGTAAGCTATAAATAAGGAAGCCACAGCTCGTCAAGGCGACAGTTGTTAATTGGGCTAGTGTGCTTTTTTTTATTAGATCGGTCAGCAATAATATATGCTTTACAGATCTGAGAGAACAGATACAAAATAATCACAGAGTAATAACATTGTAGAGGCAGGACAATGTGCCTCCTCTGAACTAAAACAAATGCGTTACTGCACTAATATTAATGTGGCACTGAACTAATAAAATGGTATACATACTTCAATAGTGAGAATTTACATAGTAGAACAGAATAATAGAAAAGATGAATTGAAACAGTGGATTATTCAGAAGTGGAAGTGTCATCACTGTAAAGCAGGTCCTGTGGTAGTCGTCGCTTCAGTCGCGTTGGTCGGCGACTTCGGACGCCGATGTTATACGTCACAGTTCCTGAGACGTGGCGTAGATTGTAGAAGAAGCGTCGAGCAGTCTGTCGGATGAAATGGTGGAGAGGAAGAAGTCCCAGTTCGTGATGCAGCTGCTGGTTGCGGACAAACCAAGGAGCATTGGTGGCGATTCGCAAGAATCTACTCTGGATGACCTGTAGACGCCTCAGGTGACATGTACTGGCAGCCCCCCAGACCTGGCAGGCATAAGTAATAAGTGTTTGAACCAGAGATTTGTACAGGAGCAGTGAAGATTCTAAACAAGTGAAGTATGTTTGTGAAATAAAGGAGACAGTTGTGAAAGACGAGCGGATGCCAGGGTAATGGTGCGGTCAATATGATGCTTCCACGTAAGCCGAGTGTCCAGTAACACTCCAAGGTAAAGTCTGTTTAGCCAACGTATGTGCAGTTCCCAGTCAAAGGGACCTCAAAGGACGGGACCTCCCCGCCCACTAATGACCGTCATAAATCTATCTCCACACTTCAGAAATGGAACATTGACGTTGGGGACCAATAGCAGCCCCCATTTGTTGAAAATGACAGTTGCATGTCTACTCCGCGTGGAGTCTCAGTTGCCAAATTTCCAACTTCCAGTTGTTCTGTTTCATTAGGTGCAAGACGGTGATGTTAAAATGTTGCAACATTGTAGAAAGGACCGTCAGGAGGAGGGTCCATGTTGTAAAACGATTATGAGGGCTTGTCAAAGAAAGCGGCCGCCGTGCACTTACGTTGGGTAGACAGACTTTACTTGACTGGTGTAGGTGAAGGGAGCCACGGCACATGATCAGTCAGAAGGCGTATAGGCGGAGGGGGATTATAACGGCGTAAGGTAAAAATCTTGGCTTCAGTTTTCTGGGTATTAACGGAGATGCACCAATTTTGACACCATTGAATGAGGCGATCAAGGGAGAGCTGTAAGGTTCGTACAGCAGAATGTAGATCGGAGTGAGAGTAAAATAAAACAGTGTCGTCAGCATATAGGGCAATTGAGGTTGGAGCCATGTCTGGAATATCACAGGTGTAAATACTAAATAGAGTTGGTGCCAGTATTGAACCTTGTGGAACGCCTGCTGTAATAGGACGTTCAGTTGAAAGAGTGCCTTCAATGCGCACCGCCTAGTGTGCGTGAACATCTGTGTGAACTGTGTTTGTGATCGATGACCTCGCAAGTTGTACTGTGTAGATGACGTAATTCTGCTACTGTAAGGGTTGACCAAGATGCGTTTCTATGGAAATAAAGAGCAATTTTTAGTGTTTGTATCCTGGACGTTTAATTTTACGTTAATTTCACAATTTCTCAATGTTCTTATAAAGTCTACCTCTACATATCTATATTTATTTTTCACAAGCACTGTAAAAAGGTTTGGTTATTTTTTCAATAATTGCTTAGCACTGCAAATACACCTTAAAACAGGAAGAAGGGATTGCATCAGGTAAATTTTATATAGGTATTAAATTTCCAGGTGTAAGTTTCCATAGCAATTAGCTAAAATTGCTCGATTATTAATATGGTACTTAATTTACGTTATCAAGTTACCTCATTAGTGCAATTCTATGCTCTACTGTGTGTGCAGAGGGTTCCTGATTACCTACTCCACAATTTAATAACTGGAAATTAATTGTTCTTTCACACTGGCAGTGTGTAGGCCTCACTATGAAACGGTAGAGCCAGACTGAAAAATTCAATGCCATAGCCGGAATTTGAACCACGGATCTTAATGGCATGTCGGCACGTTGGCCATAGTAGCTCAAGGGTTAGAGCGGCTAGACGGCAACCAGAAGATCCGTGGTTCAAATCCCGGCTATGGCCTTTAATTTTTCAGTCTGGCTCTACCGTTTCAATTCAATAACTTGTTACTTTTTATTGTGTAGTTTACGTCCTCCACGTTGTCATATCGGACGAGAATGAAAAGGGTGAAATGATGCTCAAATGAGTCCAGGGTCCATAGAGCTTAGAGTCACCCGACATTCGTCTTTCAGAATAGAGGAAAAGCCCGGCAAAAACCTTATCTAGGTAATTCATCTTGACCGAGATTCGAACTCGGGACCTCTTGCACGTGAGGCAGACACGCTGCCGAGGCGGGCCCTTGTGAGAGTGTAAGGTGTTACATTTATAACTCTTCACCCTGTTGTCCGCTGTTTCTCTGAGATTGTTTTTCGTGCTATAATGTATTACGATATGCCTCGAATTTTATTTTTAGGTCTTTTATGTGCAGAGGGTCTACCCAAAAGTCCAAATACCCTGGCCTCCTTCTACCGAGGAGCGATGGAAAACTCCGGGGCTCTTTCCATAGGTCAATACCTGATTTCTTAAAAAGCCCCCCCCCCCCCATCGACAACAACGTCAAGACGGGATGGAAGTGGATACGCCACTTACGCGCGTCAATCCCGCAGGGAAGACTACCGAAAAACCTCGGAGGGGCCGCATGGTGATCTAGCACACCTTCTACTAGCCCTGCAGGCTAATATCCGGGGCTTATTAGGCAACGCTCTCCCCCCTCCGGGCGGCCGTAGCCTGGTCGGAGATACCCAATTCCCCGTGGGTGTCGGGAACGCACTGCCCCCTCGAGTCCAACCCAATCCGAATAACTCCCCGACGGGAGGGGCTCGGCAGTTCGGCCCGAGGTTCCTATAGTAGCGTCAGAGGTATGGTTTAACTTAAACTGTTTCATTTCTGCTGCAGAATTAAATTAAGTTACCATAGATTTGTCAGCTTTTATGATGTTTTAGCTATTTAATTGATTTTTGCATGCTAATGTCGAGCTTTGTACAGCCTCTTTATTCTATAAGAAAGATATTTCAAACGTCTTAGAAGAATACTAACTGTAGGTATCCTTTCATTTTTTTTTCAGGGTAAACAAGTGACTACCCAGCAGAAGAGAGAAGGTACGCACTTAATCTAATCTCTGCTCCTTTCAGAATTTTGAATCCCATATTCAGATTTTAACAGCTACGTTTAAATTATTCTTATAGAAGTTACTTATTTTTATTAAAATTCATATTCTAAATATACATTTGTCTGTCTTCAAAGTTTTTTAATTTCTTAGGCGGTAAATTTCACATGTGCATCAACGACCCGCACATACTGTTTTATTCTAAAACAGGTATTTAACTCTAATTAGCATTTGAAGTCTAAATAGTTAGGATACTGAACACAATTAGGATACATTTAACACAAATATATCTACTTATACCATGTAACATGACGTAACGTTGTCTAAAAGGGAGGCAAAAGCCGCAAAGTCTTCGTCAAAGAAACAGCTTTTTGTTATCCTGTTTTATTTTAAATTCTATTTTTTATTGTGCCTGACTTTAATCATAAAAATTTCTTCCTGCTAACTCGCCAGAGGGTAACTACTTAGTTTCGGACGTCAACTGTAGGATATCTTTGAAATGGAACGTAGCAAGTAAGGGTCTTTATGAAAGAAAGTTAGGGTATAAAGTCTGTTTAGTTAACTCGTGTACAAGTCGGCCGCTGCCTTTGAGGAACCCTTATAATCGTTTTACAACAAAGACCCTCCTTTTCCCAAAACTTTCTGCCAGGTTGCCACCTTTCTCGATACGTCATGGGTATCGTACGATATTTCGTCTAAATAAATTATATATATCGCCAAGCTACAATTCTACTGGATTCCATAATAACCCTTATTTTATTCAAAGTGCGGTATTTGACACCCGGCTCCTTTAGGAGACCGCGCAAAGTGCAGTGCCCATAAGGAAAATCACAAATTTCTTGCAAATGTGCAACCAATACGTCTAAGGTGGGTGCTCTCCCTTTTGCATAGAATCTATAAATTTCTCGATGAATTAAATCGCATGTGAAATTATTTACTTTAGAGAAACGTTTCCTTTTGTTTTCACACTTGATCGGCGTCTTTGGTATTCCTTTCGTCACAATATTTCTTACTGTATTTCTGTGAATACCCAGAATTTATCATCGGGTTCATTGCACGATCCCTTACCAAGATTATTTGTCAGCACATATTTGTATGTGTTCAAAACAAGCACTTGAATTTGTTTAGAAACAGTTCCCGTTATAACTTTGTGTTTTTAAGGCTTTTCCAGTAATATAACTCGGCCCAGTTATTCACACTGTTGTCTTCACTTTGATTATTTTCACTTGTCTGAAAGTTTTCTACTACTTCATTTGCATTTACCACTGTATTTCCCTCCCACGGTCTCCACATTGTGACACACAACGAATTTCTGCACGTAATGAAACAGATCAACTGGAAGTTGGAACTTTGGCAACTGAGACTCCACGTGGAGTAGACATGCGACTGTCACTTCGAGAAAATCAGGGTTGCTATTGGTACTCAACGACAGTGTTCCATTTCTAAAGTGTGGAGATAGATTTATGACGGCCATTAGTGGGCGGGAGGGTAGTTTCCTTTGAGGGGTCAACTGCAATCGCGTTCACTAGACAGACTTTACCGTTTTAATAGTGTATGCCAGTTCAAACTCTGCCTCTGTGCGATATGGCACTCGAGTGTGTCTGGTCTTTCGGTTGTGCTATATTGAGAGTGGCGAGCCTGTCAGCAGACAGTGACGGAAGGGTAAATAGAGGGTTTATATCTCGCAAAATGCGATACGGTATGCAGTAGTGTAAATCTTGGTGATTTTCTACTTTAATTTTTTTTAGATTGTTATTTTAAATGTTCTTTTTGAATGTTTAAAGAAGGTTGCACAAGCTCCTTGCAGAAATAAGCAATTGCGTAACAATGGATATTCAGAGTCTTAAGGTTTTAAAATGTAAGGAGAGAAATTGCATGGATAACAGTTTTGTTGTTGAAAGAGCTGTGTAAAGAGTAGTGAAAATGTAGCGAAAGTATTGTGTTCTTCGTCTTCTAGAACAGAGGCACAGTAAATATATTTGTATTATGAATGTTTCCCTAATGTCCCCCATCACTGCCTTCCACCGTTAATACAACAACCGCACCACAGAGGAGGGGAGCTTACCAAGCGCTATTGTTAGCAGGTATTCTGAACCAACTGAGCGGGTGGCTGCAGGTGATAATGCACGTAATTCGCATTCATTGTAGATTCCATCATCGCAGCTAAACTTTCAAATCTGTAAATCACCGCAAATTACTAGCGAATGTCATAAACGCTCCTTTCAAATTTATTGCCGAATTTTTTCTTCCTCCATTACATCCCTCTACCCATTTTACTTACTTTACTCACTTTACTTCTTCATTTACTTAACTTGTTCTTTTTTGTGTCACTTCTCTAAAGTACAGGAAAATAATTAGGATCAGGATTTCATTAGGGAGGGGATTCGGTATGTAGGGGCAGCATGCTGGGCCCATTGTTACTAGGCACCCCTGGGAGGAAGGACGAGGCGAAGGAGACAGAGGGCGGCTGAACCAAGGGAGCCACGACTGTACAGAGGGCAGGTTCCCTACAGTTTACTTAGATAGAGGCTTCCCCGGACTGGTCAGGTCAGGACAACGGACATTGTTGGCGCAAGATCTACCCGAAATTCGGAAGACTCCGGCCTCTATCAGCCCGGGAGCGATGGAGCACTCCGGGGTTCTTTCCTTGGGGCAATACCTTGAGTCTAAAAAGCTCCCCCCCCCCCCATCGGCAACAACGTCAACACGGGACACTTACGCGCGTCAACCCCGTAGGGTACACTACCGAGTAACCTCGGTGGGGTCGCCTGGCGGCCTAGTACACCTTCTACTAGCTCTGCAAGCTAGTACCCGGGACCTTTTAGGCAACCCTCTGCCCCCTCCAGGCGGCCGAAGCCTGGCCGGAAGTACCCGATCTCCCGCGGGTAACGGGAACACATTATCCCCTCGAGTCCAACCCAATCCGTACAACTCCCATTCAGGGAGGGGCCCGTAAGGGAGGGGATGTGTCCCCTACAGCTGCTGTGGTGCGAGCGCTCGGACCCTTAGCACTCGTGGTACCTCTGATGTTACTAGAGAAACCTCGGGCCGAACAGTCGAGCCCCTCCCTGAATGGGAGCTGTTCGGATTGGGTTGGACTCGAGGGGGCAGTGTGTTCCCGACACCCAGGGGAAATTGGGTACCTCCGGCCAGGCTACGGCCACCCGGAGGGGTTAGAGGGTTGCCTAATAAGTCCCGGGTACTAGGCTGCAGAGCTAGTAGAAGCTGTGCTAGAGCACCAGGCGGCCCACCGGGGCTTTTGGTAGTGCACCTGCGAGGTTGACGCGCGTAAGTGGCGTATCCTCTTCCATCCGTCTTGATATTCGAGTCAATGGGGGGAGGGCTTTTTAGACTCCAGATATTGCTCTATGGAAAGAGCCCCGGAGCTTCGGCTCCCGGGTAGAAGGAGTCCCGAGTCCTTGGTCCTACGGGTCCAGGACTAATGGGAGTAGATCCTCTGGCGTAACGTTCCTCTAGTAACGTCAGAGGTACCACTAGTGCTAGGGGTCCACAGCGCTCGCACCACAGCAGCTGAAGGGGACGGATCCTCTCCCCTAAGGGACCTACTGCTGGATGGAAACGAGCGCAGCAGCCGAGCCATAAAGGTTCCTGGCTGGCGATCCCTAAATGGTCTCAGCAGGGTCGCGGAGACTAGCAACCCACCAACCGGAGGAGGAAGTAGTTTTCCTCATTGCATATCATCCTGTCATGAACCGCCGAGACGCCCGCCGACATTTGTACCCTGAGACCACCAGATGAGAGATGGCATGAAATGATAATGGAGATTAAATGGAGGGACAGGAAATTCGGGGAATGTAATTAACATACTTAGTATTTGCCTAGCAACCCGGGAAAACCCCGAAGAAAGCTCATGGGTTAGGTAGGTTGACCGCGGAATCGAACTCGGGCCTCCCGAATGCGGGCCACAGACGAAACCTCCTGAGCCATCCCGCTCGGTATAGAAAAAGAGTTACTCTATTTCCTAAAAGTTCCACGCTTTAAAATGCTTTGAACTCGAAAACGCACTTTTAGAAAGACAACGCTCGCGTTTTTTTTTTTGAAAAGCACAATAAGAAAGAAGAGCCAGATAATATGAAAGTTGGCAAAGTAGTTCAGTATGAACGAATTCTAAAACAACCATTTACATACCCCTTACAAATAGAAATATATATATATTTAATACATACAGGATATTTCAGAAATATCACAGAATTTCAAACTATTCTTTATATGGGAGGTTTCCGCTCTTTTTTGTTTTATTTTATCCAAAAGCTTGTAACTATTGTGATTAAAAGTCATTGTTTGTTCACTGATATGGAAAATAAAATGTCTTTAATCTTCCGTGAAGTTTATTTACTTAATTTAATTGTAAATAATTTTGTAAAGTAGCACCTAGAGACACCTCTTTAAAGTATATAATTTGTGCCAATTAGACTTTTTCCTTGTTAGTCGTTTTTTAAATATTCCATGCTAAAAGTTATTTAACATGTTTGGAAATTTACGATTTTTATTTCTTCCAACTCCTCTGCCCCCCCTTTTTTTTTCCATCGCAAGGACTTGTTACTTCAGCCCATGGTTAAGCACTTTTTGTTTAGTTTGAACCATCACTAGTCAAAAGTATGTCATTAATGACAGAAAAGAAATGCTATATGTAAACATATAAGGATGCATATGAATTTGTTATAGGTAGAAAATGTCACTTGAATGTACCGCATCAGTCTTTTGGAGTTTGCTTTCTTCCTTTGTTTCAAAATGCTGTACTACAGGAATTTAATTTTTTCAACTGATTTCTTTGCTCTGCTGATATCAAGATAGTATGACGATGGTTCAAGGATGCTTTGGGATTCATGGCTACTGCGGGTTATTGCGTGTATCCGTAAACCAGAGGAAGAGAGCCTCGAGAGTTGTGACGCATTTCAGCCGGGAGCGAGGCCTGTAGTGCATGTGACGTCAGGCAGAAGCCGTATAGTACCAAGTTGCCTATATAAATGACGCTGTGAGTAAAGAATCTGAGGGTTCAGTCAGGTCTAGTGCACCCGATGACAACAATGTAGCTGCCACGTACCAAATGGAACTGTTAAATTTACAATGTGACGATTTATCGAATGACAAATATACACACAAGCAAGAGTTGGCTGATTTTTATAAGAATGTTCCACAAACCAGATTTTCGAGGTTGTATTCACTTGCTGTATGGACATTGTGTATGTTTGGCTCGACATAAGTGTGCGAACATTTTTTTTCTGTTATGAAATTAGCTAAGTTCAAACCCCGAAGTACCTATTCGAATCACAATCTAACTGCAGCCTTCGATTACAAATTTGCTAGACATTACGTCCTGACACTCATATAGTAGTTAAAGGAAAACGAAACAGAAAGTGTCTACGTAATTCTGTTCTGAATGGGTCTTCTCTATTTTGTAGAGAAAATTACTTTGTATTTTATTTTATTTACTTTATAACATGCCTAACCTAAAGATAAACTACGAGTTGAAGTTTTATATATTTTCTCATAGCACAGAGCCAAAATGTAATTGTTTATAAACTGTGACCAATTGTGTAATTAAAAGAGTCAGCATTAATATTACAACACCCAAGTTGTAAGTTGTACATATTATTAATACCCGATACGTTTCCTGTCTTTCCTACCCGCAGACATCAAACTATTTCCTTCCTCTTAGACAGCAGAAATCAGTGCGGTGATTTCACACGCTAACCTGCCTTTCGTTCGGGGGCATATTTGGCGGTTAGAGCTGACGAAGTTGACGTCACACCGCCACTACTGACTTCCCCTGCCGTAAACCTTTGGAACACTTGTTTTACTTTGTATTGGCATTTTGTTTCCTTCTTCTTGTTCTCTTTGCGTTAGGAGCATCGCATGTTCTATGACTAATCAAAACCTCTATTCATATTTTTCTCGGTCATTCTGAACAATGAATCAAGCCGGATATTTTGTTTCCTATATTGAGAAAGGAATTAACTAGCTAACATGTTTTTAATGCTCTTTAAGTTTGACATTGTCGCTCGGTTGTACTTTAGCGCTTCAATTATTTCCAGTATCTATGTATGTAATTTGTCAGTTGTGATTTACGCTTAATGTGGTGTGAGATTGCAGCGTGGAGTAGATAGCTCAGACGACATGGATTGTGTGAATAAATTCCAATAGACCGGTTCATGCACATCGTGTTCATGTTGTATCGTAAGGGGAGGTATGTACAAGCTTTGGCAGGATGGGTGAATGGTTGACGAAGTGAATAAACAGAAGACTGTGGGACATTGTCTCGACGCATGCGCGCAGCGTGATACGAAGAGGTACAAGAGGCATCCTGCGGTCACAACAAGGCCGAACATTTCGCTATGCGAGGATGTCAATCGTATAGCATTACAGAATGAACATCGGCGTGGTAGACACTAGCGACAAAATACGGTGGGAAATCGCACCACTTCGAACGCGTTGATTATTCATTCCCTTTATCATAGAACACGACTACAGATGCATATCGTAGGCGTGTTTGCTAACAATATCTTAACGATTTGTATTTCTTTTATGATGACATTATTGCATAACCCGTGAGAGGCTTCAGCAACATAGCTTCTGCAAGTTTTCATTTAAGAAAAATGAAAAATAAAAGAGGTATGTACCTGAAATGTAAGGGAAGCAAGAATTGTGCAGTTTAGTCGGTACGCCCTGGAAAAAGTAATCCAGTTTCTCAACTATTAGTAAATTAATTCCTTTGAGAAAGAAAAAGGTTTGTATATGTGGCTAAGGGGAATATCTACGGCAAATATCACTAACCTGGCTTTTGTAACTTCTGTTTAAACAATTTGTTCAATAAGTAAATATAAGAATATTTCTTTTAATCATAAAATTCAATACTGCTCCAAAATTAGAAAAATTATGAATACCGCAGCACTGAAAAAAAAAAAAAAATGAAATGTGTAGTGTTTAACGCCCGCTTTTACTACATACGGCACCGCAAGCGGTGACACTGATGATACATGAGATGAAGATGGAGTATCGGTGGAATGAGATGGCGGGAGAAACCGGAGGTCCCGGAGAAAACCCCATTACACCCGAGCTCATATGTCTGTTATGATATTGACCTAAAATTATTTAAGTTTAAGGTTTTGATAGAATATTGTTTTCAATGTGCCTGCCTCGTTAGCGTGGTGGTAGTGTCTGCCTCACGTTCAAGAGGTCCCGAGTTCGAATCTCGGTTAGGGCGAGTTACCTGGATAAGGGTTTTCCGGGGTTTTCCCTTATCCTTAAAAGACGAATATCGGGTAACTCTAAGCTCTATAGACCCTGGGCTCATTTGAGCATTATTTCACCCATTGCATTCATCGTCCGATATGACTTAACGTTGGAGGACGTAAATTACTAACCAAAAAAAAAAAAAAAGTTTTCAATTTGAACAAAAATAAAAATGTACAAATTACTCACTTTTTTTTTTTTCAAAAATATATGGTTGCCATATTCAAATAGAGAGTTATTTCAATATAACTCTAGATCAATATATTTAAACGCTATATCAAAAAAGTGTACTAAATCTCCAACCTCTAGGCCTAATAATCGAGATGATAATTTTATGCCCTATATGGCACTATAATGAAAATAATAATAATAATAATAATAATAATAATAATAATAATAATAATAATAATAATAATAATAATAATAATAATAATAATAATAATAATAATAATAATAATAATAATAATAATAATAATAATAATAATAATAATAATAATAATAATAATAATAATAATAATAATAATAATAATAATAATAATAATAATAATAATAATAATAATAATAATAATAATAATAATAATAATAATAATAATAATAATAATAATAATAATAATAATAATAATAATAATAATAATAATAATAATAATAATAATAATAATAATAATAATAATAATCATAATAATAATAATAATCATAATAATAATCATAATCATAATAATAATCATAATCATAATAATAATCATAATCATAATAATCATAATCATAATAATCATAATCATAATAATCATAATCATAATCATAATAATAATAATAATAATAATAATAATAATAATAATAATAATAATAATAATAATAATAATAATAATAATAATAATAATAATAATAATAATAATAATAATAATAATAATAATAATAATAATAATAATAATAATAATAATAATAATAATAATAATAATAATAATAATAATAATAATAATAATAATAATAATAATAATAATAATAATAATAATAATAATAATAATAATAATAATAATAATAATAATAATAATAATAATAATAATAATAATAATAATAATAATAATAATAATAATAATAATAATAATAATAATAATAATTAAATAATAATAATTAAATAATAATAATAATTAAATAATAATAATAATAATAATAATAATAATAATAATAATAATAATAATAATAATAATAATAATAATAATAATAATAATAATAATAATAATAATAATAATAATAATAATAATAATAATAATAATAATAATAATAATAATAATAATAATAATAATAATAATAATAATAATAATAATAATAATAATAATAATAATAATAATAATAATAATAATAATAATAATAATAATAATAATAATAATAATAATAATAATAATAATAATAATAATAATAATAATAATAATAATAATAATAATAATAATAATAATAATAATAATAATAATAATAATAATAATAATAATAATAATAATAATAATAATAATAATAATAATAATAATAATAATAATAATAATAATAATAATAATAATAATAATAATAATAATAATAATAATAATAATAATAATAATAATAATAATAATAATAATAATAATAATAATAATAATAATAATAATAATAATAATAATAATAATAATAATAATAATAATAATAATAATAATAATAATAATATACAGTACAACAGTTTACTAAACCTGGAGTATGAAAAGAATACAAAAGTTATAGCATTTGCAGACGACCTATTAATTGCAGTCAGAGCAGAAACAGAAGCAGAAGTAGAGAACTTCATGAACATTAATATTAGAAAAGTCACACAGTGGTCGATTGAAAACAAAACTCACTTCAATGAAAACAAGTCAAAAGTAATATTAATATCAAGAAGACGGAAAAAGAGAAAGACAATAGATATCTACATGAATGGGAAACAACTGGAGCAAGTAGAAAAGATGGATTACTTAGGCATAACCATAGACAGCCGATTCACTTTCAACGACCACATAAACAAAGTGAGTGAAAAATGCATCAAATTAATCAATGCACTTTCTAAATCGGCAAGGATAGTTTGGGGCTTAAAACATCAGGCTCTAGAAATAATATATAAAGGAGCAATACTGCCAATTCTACTATACGCTGCACCAGTCTGGATGGAATCATTAGAAAAGAAACACAACCAAATGAAATATGTTAGAGTTCAAAGATTAATGCTCACAAGGATGGCAAAGGCATATAGGACAATTTCCCATGAAGCACTCTGCATAATCACGGGAACAATACCCATAGACTTAAAGGCAAGAGAGGTGGCTGAACTATATAACGTAAAAACAGGAAAAACCAACACTGAATACCAAATAGACCGCCCGGAAAACCCCAAGAATTGGCTCCACCCAGCTGACTTTCAAGGCACAAAAGAACCAAAAATAGGAAACAATGAAAATACAGTGTGGCAAATATATACAGATGGAAGCAAAAGTGACGTAGGAGTGGGAGCAGGAGTAGCCATATACAGACAAAACCAACTGATAAACCAAAAAAAATACAAACTCAATGAAAGATGCTCAAATAATCAGGCAGAGCAACTGGCAATTGCAAAAGCGCTGGAATTATTAGAAACGACGGACACTGAAGACACAGATAACAAAACAGTAACCATACACACAGACAGCAGAATAACAATTGACTCCATAGACGATTACAATAATCACAATAACCTAACAGAGAAAATACGAAGAACTACAGCAATACTAAGAGCAAAAGATTGGAAAATACAATTCAAATGGGTAAAGGCTCATATTGGAATAGAGGGTAATGAAGTGGCTGACAGACTGGCAAAGAATGCAGCAAAAACTAAGGAAATATACTACAACAAATTACCGATCACCGCAATAAAAAAAATTCTTCGGAAATCAACAAAAAACAAATGGCAGCAGAAATGGGAACAGAGCACAAAAGGCACAACCACAAAGGAATTCTTCCCAACAGTGGAAAGCAGACTCACAAACAGGTTCTACCTAACACCAAACATGACAACAATACTTACAGGACACGGAAATATCAACACTTATCTCAACAGACTCAAGATCGTTAGCAGCCCTGAGTGTTCATGCAGGAGAGGAGCCCAAACGGTGGATCACATAATATTCGAGTGCAGTGTGGTGAATAGTGCAAGAGAAACTCTAAAACATAGTGTTCTAAGAACTGATAACTGGCCAACACACAAGTCAATACTAATTAAAAGACATTTAAAATCATTTACAAAATTTGTAAACTCTATAGACTTTCAAGTACTAAAAGGCATTAATGTGTAATAAAAAAAAAAAAAAAAAAAAACTAAATGGTTCACATCAAAACTGGAAAAATGTATACAAAAATCACAAAAAGAGTGAAAAGCATGTAGTACTACTTATGTAGTGGAGCATGTACAGATCAGAAATAAATAAATAAAAATAATAATAATAATAATAATAATAATAATAATAATAATAATAATAATAATAATAATAATAATAATAATAATAATAATAATAATAATAATAATAATAATAATAATAATAATAATAATAATAATAATAATAATAATAATAATAATAATAATAATAATAATAATAATAATAATAATAATAATAATAATAATAATAATAATAATAATAATAATAATAATAATAATAATAATAATAATAATAATAATAATAATAATAATAATAATAATAATAATAATAATAATAATAATAATAATAATAATAATAATAATAATAATAATAATAATAATAATAATAATAATAATAATAATAATAATAATAATAATAATAATAATAATAATAATAATAATAATAATAATAATAATAATAATAATAATAATAATAATAATAATAATAATAATAATAATAATAATAATAATAATAATAATAATAATAATAATAATAATAATAATAATAATAATAATAATAATAATAATAATAATAATAATAATAATAATAATAATAATAATAATAATAATAATAATAATAATAATAATAATAATAATAATAATAATAATAATAATAATAATAATAATAATAATAATAATAATAATAATAATAATAATAATAATAATAATAATAATAATAATAATAATAATAATAATAATAATAATAATAATAATAATAATAATAATAATAATAATAATAATAAAAGCATTTCGATATAGTTTAAGTGCGGGACTTAGAAATCCTACAGAGTAAGCGTCTTATAATTTTGCACATAGGAAGAGAAGATGGCTTTGTCGAGGGTGGCGAGCTTGTGTTCGTCTCCAAAACAACGGGAGACTCATGAAGAAATGAATGGCGACGTTTTCAAATCTTGGTTTGAAAAAATTCTTCCCAAATAACAACCGAATAGCGTTATTGTGATGGACAATGCCCCCTACAGCAATGTGAGGTTAGAACACATACCAAACAAGTGACGTCATAACATGGCTACAGAGTAAAAATATAATTTTCCACGAAGGTCATGTTAAGGCGGAATAGCTGGCAGTGATTAAGCCTCGTACTAAAGAGTACGAAAAATATGTAAGTAGCAGTTAATTTTCATGGATATAAAGAGTGTGATACTTAGCTTGAAGAATGTGCCTTTAGTGTCGAAAATTGTAACGACATGTTTTAGTTAGAACTTTTTATATGAATATTGTTTTCTGATATGACTTAGTAGGCCATGTAGTGACAATATAAAAATTATATGTGTAATTTTGTGATTGTCCTTAGTAATAATTGTATTACGTATTGTGATGACGTAGCAGTAAATCAGCCAATCACAAAATTAATAGAGGAATAACGATAGTTACGGAAAATCAATAATCTTAAGATAGATATATGTTCTTTAAGTTTGTTTTATGACGATGGAAAAATGTCGCGGTGAATATAAAAGTTTTGTATTGGAAAATCAAGAATCTTAAAAAAAAAAAGAGTTATTCGGTATCCGTAATTTTAATGAGTGGACGTACAAAAGTGAAGAATTTAAAGTAATTAACAGAAATTACATTATAATTGAAAATATGGATTTATCAATGTGTTGGAGGTAAGCTACAGTGACTGATTAAGAAAGAAAGTTCGAGTAAATTGTAATCTAGATTATACAATTAAATAATATATTATGAAATCGGAGTCCTATAAAATTTTATTTCTGTCACTAAAAATCCACACCTGAAATTAAGATCCCATGACTCTTATTTAACCAAAACTCAATCATCAAGAAACAATAATTCAAACTGCAGCGAGGTAGTCCTGTTACATTTGGCTTCTCGACATGGATCTTCCAAACAGTCAACGTGCATCCTATCTGCTGCGAGTGGAGGAAACCGCTACATATTGCGCCCTATCGTGTGGCAGATTAAGCTGGAGAATTATATCGCCACAAATATTGCAACCGAACGTGTGGCTGATTAAGTTGGAGAAATAACACCACAAAATTTATATTAATATTATACTTAAGGAAGCAATTAAGCGGTTGGCTTGAATAAATACGTATTTTTTGAGTTGATAATGCATATTCATATTATTAATGCTATTAATATTATACTTAACGAAGCGGTAACAGTACTGACATTCCGAACGCATGTGGACGCGGAGTGATACAAACCGATGTTTTGTGTTTTGTTTTTCTTATTTCATTAGACTTCAAATTTACTTTATTCAGAAGACAAGTTTTGTAAATTCTAGCCTTATATTTCATGCGTTCCACTCTCTCCGGAGACCGTATTTCAAAACTTTTAATCCGTTGACCTCAACTCGTCCATTCTCCATGTTTTTGTACTCTCCTGTATTACAGTATCTCTTTCATACTTATAATAAATAACATATATATATATATATATATATATATATATATATATATGTATTTGCTGTGGAACGGGGTTTAGAGATAGTGCAAATAGTGAATACTTTGCAATAACTATTTGTGTAGTGTTGTAGAATGCTTATAGGGTTGCAACAAGAAAATTCACTCTAAAGGCTGCCCTCAACGAACCAACCCTTGGGGTTGTAGAGAGCAAATGAAAGAGACAATCTTGAAAAATAGTCCAGCCATGTCATTCCCCCAATCACTGCCCCTTCCTCTCCATTTTCTCCCGCTTACTCTCATTCTTCCCCTGCTATTCAAAAACAACTCCTTTAGCTCAACAAGCGACTCCCTTGTTCTTATCTTAGCAGGTGCTGGAATACTTTTTCTATCCACACATTTCCTGCTTTTAATTCCGTACACTCCTCTAATTTACTTTTTCTTCCTTTCTAGCACTCTTCTTCCTAAGAATACATTTCTTTGTTTCAAAGCATTAGATTCATATCAAAAGATTTCAAAACTTCCGTATGTATTAGAGAGGTGGGATGGAAAAACTGCTTAACCTCAAACAAACGAGAACTAAGTCAGAAATTAATCTTCTTATTGTATTACTACTCTGTCACTTATGTATCTACTAGATTAGAGAAAACAAAACCCGAAACAGATGAAGTCAACCTCTGTAGTGTGGAGGGTAACGTGTCCACCTAATATTGAAGAGGTTCGGAGTTCGAATCTCAGAGTAACTTATCTGGATGAAATTTTTCCCCAGGATCTTCCGTATCCTAAAAGATGAATGTCGGGTAACTCTAAGCTCTATGGACCCTTGACTCATTTGATAATAGTTTTATCCATTTCGTTCATCATCTAATATGAGCTACTTTGGAGGGCGTTAAAAAGACACAACTGGTCGATTTGTTTAAACCATATACAAGAGCTGAAGGTCTCCGGTCATATCCCACAAGACGGAAAGTTTTTATAGGTTTTCCTGACCTCATAATTGGAAAATTTGGTAAAGGTACTCTAAACATTACGTTCCTGAAATTCCTCTGCCTGTTATTTCATTTCATGTATTAGCAGTTTCACCACCTGCGGTGCTCCCGTTTGCAGTAAGTGCGAGTGTTAAATACTATGAAAATATTATTGCTCAATTCCATTACGTATGTAATATATTACAGTCGTGTGATATAATGTGCTTCCGCAGATTCATATGTAAGGGGTAAGAAGGGAAGAGGTATTCGGTCTTTGGGCTTTTAAACCACATGGATACTAAGCACATCTTTGTCTAGTTCCATAACCTTCTATAATAACCTAGCTTAACTGCTCTACGCTTTTCAGTCTCGAGAAAGACTTACTTTATGACGTCAAAAGGCATCCAGTTGGCCGGCAATTCATTAGACGTAGTTGCACTTACAATTTACATGGAAGTGGGTGATCTCTGTTGCATTACCAGTAGTAAAGGGAAGCTTCAATAAAGTATGCCAATTCTTCCTGGCAACAGCTTATCGAGAGAAATCTTTAATATCTCAAGTTTGTTCTTAGAAGTAATTTACTTTACTACTTATACATAGAGTGGAATTGTTGCCACTTGATGCATGTAGCTCGCAGGAATCAGTACAAACAAGCACATGACTTCCATAAGAGATTATGGCGTTTTAATCATTTGTAAAATTTAAGAACGAAACATTGATTAATCAGTGATCTCGAAATAAAAGACGAAATATGGAAAGCTTTTAAATCCAGGAAGGCACTATGAGTGTCATGAAAGGTATGATAAATACGCGATTGTCATTTGCTATTTATGATAAAGAAGACATCTAATGTGTTACATCCATATAACCTTTTATAGTCACTATTGTTTTCTATTTCCAAAGCATTCCTTCAGAGAATTTTTAGATGCATTCAAATTAATCAGAAATGCTCTCATTACACATTTTATTGTAGATATAAGGGAATACTAAGGATTGAAGTATAAGTTTACATCTTTGATACGGGCTTTAAAATTTCACTATGCATCTGTGACACCACAGCAAACAAATGAATGCAAAAGTATGTAACTATGGAAAAGAAATCATTAACTGAAAGTAAGTCAAAAGTAGTTAATAACACAAAATATAGGTATTAGAGATAAATTATAGTTTTAACGATATCTACACTTTCTTTCTCTACTACTGCTTATCTATGATAAATAGACAAAGTATTTTATTTCACCCAAAAATTCAATAGAGATTTAACAGAAAATGCAAGTTATTCTTCCTGAATAACAATAAAACACAAACAAACGATATGTGCGAATTATAGAAATAAGTACTCGCCCGTTTATCAACATACCTTCCGCCTGCTTTTCCCACCAACATTTTCCTTACTACCGCCTGTATATTCACAAATCATAATTATTTGCATCTGAAACACTCTGCCATTGCAAAATTTTGAGAAATACTTTTCTCCCTTTCTAATTTTCAGAAACCTTGTAACAACAGTAATTGTGCAACCTTGAGTTCACAGAGCACCAGGCTTCAGACCCTAGTTACATATACGAGTGTTGTTCAATAAAGAATAATACTTTTTTTACGGTCATAATTTTTCGCACTAAAATTCAATCTTATTATATTTTGTTAGCTTAATGTGAAACAAACGCGCCGTTGTAGTTTCATTGTTGGTGCTCCTGGTACCTGTGAGAATCAGGTAAGTTCAGACATGTTCAATATCGCCTACGTCTGCAATGGAGGTAACACGCGAGGAACAATATGCGGTTTTGAAATTCTGCCATCGTCTCAAAAAAATCTTCAGTTGAGGCCTATACAATGTTACAGGAGGCCTAAGGAGAGTGTTCTTCCCTACAGCATAGCTCGAAGGTAGTTTAAAACGTTTAAAGAGGGGAGACAATCAATTTCAAAGGAAAGTGGACCCGCTGCTCCAGTTACTGCTCTTACGGAAGAAAACATCAACACTGCTGCTGCCATTGTGAGAGAGGATCGACAAATTACCTTAAGATCACTTTCTGAGATACTGAACATTTCATTGGGTGCCAACCACACGTTGGTGACAGAAACATTACACATGAGACGTGTTTGTGCGCGATGGGTTCCAAGACTGTTGATTCCACAACAAAAAGAGATTCCCATGCAGGTCTGCATGCAGTTAAAGTTGATGTGAGAGGAAGATCCGGAGTTTCTTTCAAACGTAATCACTGCTGTTAAAACTTGGCTTCATCACTTTGATCCTGTGAGCAAAGAGCAAAGCTCAGTGTGGAAATCTCCTTCATCACTAACCCCCCAAAAAGCTAAAGTGGTTTCCTCTGCTGGAAAAGTTTTGGTCATCTCGTTGTTTGATGTTCATGCAATGGTTTCTCAGCATGTTGTACCTGCACGCACATCAGTAACTGGACCATACTACAGGGATGACCTGAAAACATTGCAAGTCCATATCAGACGCAAAAGACTACATTTTCGTGAAGCAGGCTGGATGCTGCACCACGATGATGCGCCGTCGCATATTGCCATTGTTGCTGAATATCATGCAAAAAGCAACATGAAGTCCGGATTTAGCCCCATGTGACTTTATCTATTCCCTAACTTGAAGAAACTCCTTCGTGGGAGGCATTATCCATCATCAGAAGCAGTGGTGAAGGCTGCGAAGGCGATTTTGAAGGATCTCTAAAAAAACTGGTTTCCAACATGTCTTTGAAGACTTTCAGAAACGCTTGGACAAATGCATCGCATTCAGGGAAGCCTATTTTGAGAAGGACCATCAAAATTATGAGGATGAGTAAAGGTACGTTGTCAAAAAAATTGTGATTATTCTTTATTGAACAACCCTCGGTATTGCACTTGCAACATGGAACAAAATAATTATAACTTTAGCGCTTCTTACAGAATGCGTAATTTTAAAAATCATTTCCTCATTTCTTACCATATGTTCCAATCAGTTCTTATGACGATCTTATAGTTTTGTTTCGTATATAAAGTTTATTCTGCAATATTTGTTTATTACCCCTTGCGAGTGCTATACACTTGTGAGATCTGGGATCTGGCCGCAGATAGCTGTCTAGCATATCTTCAGTATGCGCAGAATAGAGGATTCTGCTCCATCTATTCTGTAGGTCGTTACTTTCCCGTGAGGTTGCCTCACGAAGCCTCTATTCTCCCTTATGTGGAGAACCAAATTAGGCGCCGTGCTACAAAGTTCTACGCTAAACTACCAACTTAAAGGAGCACCCTGGTTGGGTCTCTAGGAGATTACGACCCAAAAAGATGTCATTTCAGAGTTTTCCGGGTATCCCGCATGGCATGCGTGCACCCGAGGTAACACTGGAGTTAATACGAGCAGCAGCAAAAGTATCCCATTTTAAACCTACAAACACCAGGGTGTAAAAAAAAAATAATAATAAAAAAAATTAAAAAAAAGTATTGCATCCTGATCAAAATTAGAGGAGCAATCAAGTTACATCGCAATCCCTCCTCACTCCCAAAATTTTCATCATCATCACCATCAACCTTCAAGATAGGCCATATAGGCCAGTTTCGGCTCAGAAGGGATCTTCCCAGCGTCTCCGTGGTCTTCCAACATCTCTAATACCAACTGCTTTATACTGCTAGTCCTGTTTGGTGAATCTTTCTTCTGGCATTCGAGTGAGATGATCTTGCCATTTCAGTTTGTACTCCCTGAGTTTGTCATTTAAAGTAAATATTTTTAGTTCCCTTATTGTTTCACTTTTAATGTAATCTTTAAGACTACAGCCAGCTACGTACCTCAAAAATTTCATTTCAGCCGTTTCAATTATTCTTTTATCAGTTCTGTTCAAGGTGCAGGTCTCGGCTCCATAAGATATAACAGGCACTGCCATAGTTTTATAAAACTTTAATATGGTATCTCTTCTTGTTTTGTTTTTCAATGTTTGTTTTATAGTGCCACATATGTTTTGAAATCATAGGAAATATCACATCCTAAGTAATTAAAATATTTAACTTGTTCTAGTATTTTGTTTTTGAGGTGTATTTTGGACCGTGTTGGGTATTTACCAATAAAGGCCATCACTTTCATTTTCTCTGCTGAAATGATAAAATTATACTTTGACGTTGTTTTGTTGAGTTGGTACAAAGCTATTTGTAATCTGTCTTCAGTATCTGCCAGAATGACCTGATCATCTGCAAACGGGACTGCATTTAAGATTGTACGACCTAACTTAAAATCTAATTTCAACTGAGCTTGCCATTCGCCAACTACTGCGTCGATATAAATATTAAAAAGAGTTGGCGACATTGGGCAGCCCTGTCTTACACCTAGGTTGATAGTTTCTGTCTTAAAACCATTATCCATGCTAATACAAGTCCCTTCCTACATTTTCTTTATCATTAAAATTAAATGTGAGGATATCCGTTTTCAGTCATTATATCCCATAGCTTTTGCCGTATAACTTTGTCAAATGCTTTTACGTAATCAACAAATAATATATGGGTCTCTAAATTAAATTCTCTTCTCTTTTGTATCATTTGTTTTATTGTTAAGACGCACCAAAATTTTCAACCTACGGTAAAACCCAAAACCTGTGTGGGCACGCAGCAAAAACCTTCTCTTTGTAAACAGCCTGTCAGTACCTTGTGTGTGTGTGTGTGTGTGTGTGTGTGTGTGTGTGTGTGTGTGTGTGTGTGTGTGTGTGTGTTTATTGCATATTCTATAAATTTTATACCTAGTACTGATATTATAGTGTCATTTTTGGAGCTTTCAGGACGTTTCTTAACTTTCTGTGTTGGGGTTTATGTTTCAGCTACATAAAATTTTATAGAATTTCTACTGATTTAAAAACTGTAATATTTTTCGTGAAGGGTTAAATAAGTATTTTAACTTCTTCAATTCCCAGGTATCATATATATGACACCCAGATTTCAATTTTTTTTTTTTTTTTTTTTTTAAGATTCCTAAGCGTGTATTTATCTTTGGAACCAGTGGTATCATATTCAATACTTCATGCGGAATGCAATTTTTACACGTTTCCAGCTTTACCGCTCTACCAGAAGAGGGCAGAGCACCACAAAATGGAGACTCCCAGCTGTTCCTACACTCTTCGCAGATATAAAGGTATATACATAGGTATTTCTGCAGTCTTGAAAACTGTTTTGATGTTTTGTTTCATTTGAGCATGCTCTTCCTATTGTTTATATTGGATAATTATACTAAGCATCCATGTGGAGTTCATAGTTTGAAAATATAAAGGTAACATATTTGATTATTTGGTCCTTTAGCACTTCAATATCAAGCTTTCTCAAATTTAATGCTTCTGTTTCACCTTAATTTGTAGGTCTCATAGAGGATGAAATGATAGCTTTGTTTAATCAGATAGATCCAGATGTATCTGATTTTGAGTTTGAGGACAGCGAAGATGAGTTTTCACAGAATGTTGCATTTGGCGAGAAGATGCTATTTCTTCCTTGTAAACCTCAGATGAGGAACCTGTGAGTCAGTGCCAAGCAGTTGTGAATCCAGCATAAAGAAGAAACTTACAGCATTCTTATATTCACATGGACATATAAGTTTAGTTCCGTTCTAGTAACGTTTACTGAGTAATGACGAAGTTTTGTTTTTGAGGTTATGTAAGCATAAGAGAAATAAAATGATCGTTTTAATGTTTGTTTTACCTGAAGTAATTTCCACATGGTTAAAGAACACTACTTTAATGCTCAGCTTACTGTATACCTATGATACCTGAATTTTTGAAAATACTGATTTGTTTTTACTTTTATTTTTCAAACAGATTTTCACCAATCCAAAGAGCTTCACCACAGCCATCGTTTGCTTTCACTCTTCGGAAACCTTTTTATTACTTTCAAGTTTATCTGAATGACTGGTTTTTTAAACTAATAGCAGAGCTAACTAACTTAAGGGATGCACAACTTATTGGCAAATCATTTGGAAACGACTTCGATGACATTAAAACATACTTTGGATGATGTATTTACACAAAAATTGATGGTTATCCACATTTGCAGAAAATTTCGACTCCCAGGCTTTAAGGCATTAACATTCATCAGATGTTCTTTCTGCAAAGTATTTCTTTGCTTCAATAATGACAGGAACTGCTTCTTGACTTTTCACAGTTAGTAAAACCAAACATGTATATGCAGGATTATTGTAGAAGTACAGAACCACAATATCATATGTGATACTTCCAGATGTGCCCTTATGACAAAGAAAAAATGTTTTGACTGCATTATGCCATTTCCTGTATCTCTAGTAAAATAAAGAACCATGTTTTGTTTTAATATCATTGTCTGTTTCGTTGTGGGTCTGAGGAGGTTAAGTAGGCACGTTAATCTATTATTTCTTGTATCCCAATTATCTCAAGTCATTTCTATAATACCAAGTTCACTCTCGTTTGAATGTCATAAAGAAGGTGATTTAAAATATTTCTACAGAAGAAGATTTCAGGGCGGTCCGGAATTTCATCTCTTAGCTGTGAATAAAAATTGATCAACAGTGTTGCGAGCCATTGTGCAACTGGCGAGGCCGGTGAGCTAAATGGGACAGATAGTGCAGCGTGGAGATAAAAATCTTGCCGACACAGATAAAGATATATGACTGGAAGGTTTGTCTTTCGTCTGGTTTCGTCTTGATTGTTAGAGAACATTCCAATAAATTATATAAAAGAATAAAAGAAGCCGTGGGTAGTTTATCGGGACAGTCGTAATAGGACTCGATAATTGTGCACTTGAAGCTGTGATTTGAAAAGTGAACTCTTTTGTTTACGTATGCAGAAGTGACGAGAGATTGTGTTGGTTTATGTTACGTCAGCTTGCTGCAAAAGGGTGTACAAAAGTGTCTTTCTACGGAAATAAAGATATTTTAAATGTCTGCAAATTTGACTTTTAATTTTAGGAACCTTCAAAGTCACAATAGTATGGATAAAGTACATATTATATATATATATATATATATATATATATATATATGTGTGTGTGTGTGTGTGTGTGTGTGTGTGTGTGTGTGTGTGTGTGTATAAGCCTTAATACTAAACTGACATTTTTCAGTTAACAATGTGGAGTGTTTTTCCAGCTGGATATCACTGTCAAGTTTGTAACATTTTGCCCATTTGATGGCCCAAATCAGCCTTCTCCAATCCAGAGTTTCTTTCTGCAGTAACACAGCGATAACAGTGACGCTGCTGTGAATCAGCTCTGTGTATATAATCGAACGGGGAAATCGACGGGAGTTGAACCCCCCTACTGTAATTAATTCCTTGGGGCAGAGTGTTAGCCACGGCTGTTACATCAGCCTCATATGTCCGTGGCCGACATGCTATGATAAGTTGGTCTACAGAGGGCAATTTCCAGGTCACCAATCATACGTCCAACATCATCAGTACCATTTAGATTCTGTCAAAAGTCACATTTACCGCTTGCTTGTTTCATCGGATTGGAAAATTGCTCTTTTCATGTAGCGAATTTTCCAGTTTACACTGCAGTTTTTGGCGCTTGCCTTGTGTCACACCACAGTAACTGTTTCCACACATAGAGACTGAAAAATGCAGAAAAATGTCACCAAATACTATTAGCATTTCCCCCTCCGGAGTGTGTGAAATCAGTGTGTAATTAGCAATGGATCGTTTTTCAAGAGGGAAATTATATAACTTTGAACAATTGATTGAACAAATTCAGTACGTTTATTTCAATCAGCATCCCTAAAGCAATTAGATATTTATGAATATCTTGATATGTAATAATCACAAGACTTTGTGAGCACAAATAAGAGCTTAAGCTATCGTAGATAATAAATTGCTTTTGTATTTATGTATGCTCTGTTACCGGTATGGTTATTAGAATCCCATTCTATACTGGGCGTGAAAGACCGCCATAATTTTATACAGAGGCCTCCTTATCAGAATTAAGGTTATTTTGTATGCCGTAAATCTAGGTTATGTATCACCGGATGTACTTCATTTCTGAAGAAAGCCATTGTAGGAATGTTTGGGCTCAACAAATCGAACGCCTTTCGCAGGTTATGAACCGGGTCCCAGGAAACTAGAGACTAGTATCACCGAGGAGGCGATAGGTTTCCGGAGAGCTTTTGATGTGAATATTTATAAACATCTCTGGTCATTCAAAATTAGTGGCAGCACTGCCTGCATTTGGCGCTATCAGCGGTAAATCATGTAAGCTGATAACAATGAAAAATAAGAGCATCTAAAGTTTGTGAACTGTGAGTGTAAAGACAATAATTTTATTTAATAATACATTTTTAGTAAGTTTAATTGTAGGCGATTATCTTTAGTGCTCTAAATATGTTTAGTAAATAAGAACAAATATACTTAATTAAAATTCAGGTTGCAAGATCTACCAATGCTCGACAATGCTATACAGAGTAATTCGAAGTTTGTGGTAGACATTTACCATATCGAATCGTGGCTAAGCGGACCAATGTATTTCGTAGAGGAATGTAAGACGTTCATCAAAAACGTGAAGCTGGCACACCGCAATCGGCAAGTGATGATGAGCTTGTGAATGCTGTTAGAGAACTGCTGGAAGAACATCGTTGTTGGACTTATATTGAACTAGCAAGGTGTAATAGGATTTCTATTCTGCTACTCATGCGATGATTGAAGATGGTATGATCCCCACGTTTTGGCGACATATGTAACAGGATTACTTCGTTATAGACTGAATTGGTCCTTGAATATTGTGTACCACTTTTTCAGCACAATCTTTCCCCATCTCGTGTCAGTTTGTGCGGCTATCAGTTTCTTCAGGTCACCAGTTGTATCATTGATTACATTTTACTCGAACTTTCTTTCCTAATCAATCATTACAGGTTACCTCCAGCATATCGATAAATTCTCACTTCTTTAATAAATAGTTTTCGTTAATTACATAAAATTGCTCACTCCTCACGTCCACTTATTGCTATAAAACTTTCATCTTCTTCGCGTTCCAGGAAGAAAGACGAATTTTCTTTTTGGTTTCTCCACCAAGATTCTTTAATCCTTCGTTACTATTACTACTCATATATTACTTATATATGATTGGTGGATTTACTACTACATTACGTAATACAATTATTACTACGGTCAATCACTAAATTACATATAGTTTTACATAATTTTGTTTGTTTTTCTTTTATAAATTTATATATTTTTCAAACCCTTTCTAAGTGTAAATCTAAACTACTGTTACAAAGGGAAGCTGGTGTTGCTCCTGGTACGATTCTCACATGCTTAAGAAGCTGCGCTCGGTGGGACCCACACAATCTTTCATAGGAAACAATGTCGCAGAGGATGGAAACAGCGAGATTGCACTTAGGACGCTATGAACGTGATGGCGAGCGTTTTCTTCGAGTGTCATAATATTAGATGAAACCTGGGTTCGATATTTTTAACCAAAATTGAAGAGACAATCATGTGAGTGTGAGGCTACATTGAATCACTATTGCCCAAAGCGTATCGACAAGAACAGGATCCACTAAAAGTCATGTTCATTGTTACTTCTTGTTTTGACGGTGTTCTCCGTAGGGGAGGGTATCCGTCCCCTTCAGCTACCGTGGTGCGGGCGCTGCGGACCCTTAGCAATCGTGGTACCTCTGACGCTACTAGAGGAACCTCGGGCCGAACATTCGAGTCCCTCCCTGATTGGCAGTTGTTCGGATTGGGTTGGACTCGAGGGGGCAGTGGTTCCTGATACCCTTGGGAAATCGGGTACGTCTACGGACGGGGTTGAGGGAAGCCATATGTCCCCGCGTACTAGCCGGCATAGCTAGTAGGTGTGCTAGATCACCAGGCAGCCCTACCGAGGTTAAACGGTAGCCTTCCCCTTTGGAGTTGGCGTATACACTTCCATCACGTCTTGAGTCATTGGACCAGATGGAGTGGGGGGGGGGCTGGTTAGTCTCTTGGTCTTGCCCTGTGGAAAGCCCCACGGAGGCGCTGGGCGCCTTTTCGGTCCAGTTCAGTAACTCCCTGGTCATTAGAGGGGAGGTCAATCTTCACTTTGTGTGGATTGCCTTGGTGGATAACCTCGAGCTTATATATGGTCTGATCACTCATTCAATTCCTCAAGGAAATCGCGTGAATTGTGCGGTGCATGTTACAGTCACTTTATGGAACACTATTTACGACCAGCGGTGCGTCGTGAACGACCAGATCTCCTGAGCTGTCATCCTATTGTGTTACACGAGGTGCTCGCTCTCATATGTCTGTCCCTGTTGTTAATTTACTTCAGAGATGGAACTGGGAAGTTCTGGAGCATCCTCCATACTCCCCAGATATGAGCCCATGTGATTTCTACCTTTTTACGAAAATGAAATAACCTCTTAGAGGAGTTCGCTTTAGAATCAGGATTGCAATTATATCAGCAGTAGAGCAGTCTGTTCGAATATTAGGACAGCAAGACGCTGTGGATGACATCGGTCAGCTCCCTGAAGTGTGGAGACGAGTTCTTCATGTTGAAGGAGATTACTTCTAGGCACTGCAAAAATATGTCTGCTCCAAAAATGTTTAATTTGTTGTTAATTCAAACGTTGCCACTTTGATTGACCTAAGTATAAGTACAATTTTAAGTCATACACTGGGCAACAATGAAAATGTTTCGGGCTTAAAAATAGTGAATTTACATGTATTTCCATCTGCTGAATTCATAAATCACCATAGAAATCATAGATAAGCTCTTGTTTTGAAGATAAAGTGCAATTTCAATTTTAGAGTGAAGATTTTAAATTTGTGGGAATTTTTTGGGAGTTGGCACACCTGTCAAATAACAAAACACAATCAGAGAGACATTTTGGGAACTAAGCGATGCAAAAGTTACGGAAGGCATTGTTGTCGGACCACAAATAAGAGGACTTGTGAAGGATCCTGCATTTGACCAAATTTTGGAGGGGAAAGAAAAGTAAGCTTGGGAAGCCTTCAAGGGTGTTGTTCTTGGATTTTTAGGCAACAAAAGAGATGACAACTACTAGCATTTTGTGACAATGCTCCTACAAAAATACCGTAACCTTGGATGCAACATGTCCCTTAAGATCCATTTTCTCCACTCCCACCTAGACTTTTTCCCTTCTAGTTGTGGAGCTGTTAGTGATGAACATGCGGAGAGATTCCATCAGGACAGTTTTGTTATGGAACAAAGATATCAGGGCCGTTGGAATGAAGTAACGCTTGCGGATTACTGTTGGTCTTTGTCTAGGGATTCTGCGCAACTCCATCACAAGAGGCAAACTAAAAGACGACGAAGTCAGTACGCCACCACATGATTCTCTTCAGACACGACTATCTGCGAAGTATTTTTCCAGCAATTTAGAACTCTTAACATGTAATTACCAGCTAAAACAATCAAATGCACTTTCATTGTTGTTAGCATGTATGTAATTAAAATGTATCATGCATGTAGCTTGTTAAAATAAAGTAAGGAATAAATGCAACCTTTTGAAATTTCTGGTAAAATAAGGAGGAATTAAGCAATACTACCGACACTATAATGCAGGGAACAATCTGCCTTGCGATTGTACCTGGCTTGGAGCTAGCGTCCAGTGTTGCACTCTGGGGACTGGTCCGCAGAGAAATCACGAAATCTTCCGAAATCACGAAGTTAATTGCGTTCTGGAACTGTGAGACCTGCAGTATGTCTTCTTAGGTACCTCTGACATTCACATCCGACAATACTCTTATTTGTTTTTCCTCAATATTTTGTAAGCCACTTCCTGTTGTGTATACATAATTGCCAAGTCGTAAGAACCGTTTTAAACTATAAATACATATAAGTGAGTTTCTGAGCCAATTAGTGACAATTCCTAGCCATTTTTAGTGTGTTGTTCAGGTAAAATTGTAACCATACTTATATCAAGACAAAGAATAATAATTGATATATAAACAGAAACTGCAAGAATGTTTAAACGCGATTATCTTTTTATTTATCGTGTGTTGGGCATGGTGCAGGAATATATTTGCTAAATTAGTTGTTCTATGTTACTGTGGTAACATAGTAAATAGTTCCCTAATTAAGACAAAAGGATAGGGCAGCTCAGTGGAGGCCCGCATCGGTAGCGTAGATGGTAGCATGTCTGCCTCACGTTCAAGAGCTCCCGAGTTCGAATCTCGGCCAGGGTGATTTTCCTGGATAAGCTAAAAACACGAATGTCGGGTAACTCTAAGCTCCATGGACCGCGGGCTCATTTCAGCATCATTTCACCCTTTCCATTCATCGTCCGATATGACTTACCGTTGGAGGACGTAAATTACAAAAAAAAAAAAAAAAAAAAAAAGTGTGTGCTTAAGACCACACGACAGAAGTGAAAACTTAAACCTATTCACTATAAATTGTTATTAAACATTATTTAAAAAATGTAACGTTGACACTCATTCTTGTGCAAAGAGGCTAGTCGCGAGATAATCATTTCATGTCTTACGCTAAGTGTTTCGCAAATGAAAATACTCTGAAACAACTGAATGACCACGGACTTGCGACCGTCCGAAGAGGGTTATACATAAGGGAAGTAAAATTAAAGCACATAACATACTGTATTACATGTATTTTATTTTTATATTAAAATATATACTATTTCACAATCATTTTCATATTTTGTTTCTTGCTGGAACACATATTTCATTGTATTTTTAATAAAAGTACAAGTTCATACATATCTTATAACACAATTATATAACATTCATTTGCTTATGTGCATAATTTTTTATATATTCCGAAATGTTTGCTTACGTAAAAACATAATCCATAAACGCAAAACATCATTCTAATACGTGATAATCTTATTATTTACCTGTTATTACATTTCAGTTATTGATGTCTTACGTTTCACTACTCACAATAAAGAAAAATTGTCAATAAAACTAACCAGTTCTTAAATGAAACATCTTTTTCACGAATTCCTAACACTTTTATTGCCAATTAGCACATTCGTTTTATTTTTCGTTATGGTTTTAATTATTCAGATACCGAACTTTGGTGATGTCTGTTCCTTTAAACTATTATTATTGTTTAAAGTGGAATTTGACATGTCGACTTGTTAAATGACAGAATGTTACCTGACCGGATCATTTGTAAGAACGGCCCTAAGACAATTATTTTTTTAATGAAACTCCTGTAGGGTTTCTGAATTTTTCATAGTATTTGAAATATGTTAAGCCATACTTGGATACGCATTGTTAGTACGCTGCTGAGTGCGACAGAAAGTCTACGGTGTATAGCGGCATGGACAACGTAAGACTGAGTTGGGGGTTAGTTCGGATTGAGCCGACTCGAGTCGACTTCACCCGAATGAGCGTCACATATTCCAGCGTGACGGCTCAGTTTAATTCACTACCCACAAAAAGTGCAGTTTTCACTTAATAAAAAAAAAACCAGTGGAGGCTGTATAAATATAGATGATGATAGCTTTAAATAAATCTAAAGAGGCTTAAACTAGACGAATATTGAAGGGTTGGGGTTTGTCCACGCTGTCTCTATCTATGTATGATCCGAATTCCATAGAATTAATGGGAAGAGGTATAACAAATGTTACCGAAAGAAATATGACAGATACACTCTTCCTTAATGACACTTGAGTGCATATAGCTATGCAGAAAGAGACAGAAAGAATTTTGCAAACTTGCAGAGAAGATTTAGGATGAGGATTACTACGGACGGGATAGTTATGTGCAGAAGTTGTACCCAATCTGTCTAGGATCCGTAGGACCTAAGACTCTGGCCTCCTTCAACCCGGGAGCGATGGATACTCCGGGGCTCATTCCATAGGGCAATTACCTGATTTCTTAAAAAGCCCCCTCGCTGAGCAGAACTTCAAGACGGGATGGAAGTGGATACGCCACTTACGCGCGTCAACACCGTAGGGAAGACTACCAAAACCTCGGTGGGGCCACCTGGTGATCTAGCTCTGCAGGCTAGTGCCCGGGACTTATGAGGCAACCCTCTACCCCCTCCGGGCAGCCGTAGACTGGCCGGAGTTACCCAATTCCCCGTGGATGTCGGGAACACACTGCCCCCTCTAGTCAAACCCAATCCGAACAGCTCCCCGACGGCAGGGACTCGGCAGTTCGGCCCGAGGTTCCTCTAGTAACGTCAGAGGTACCGCGAGTGCTAAGGGCCCCCAGCGCCCGCACCACGGCAGCTGAAGGGGAAGGATGCCCTCCCCTACGGGAACTACGGAGGGGATACAGCATCGAAACCTATGGTTAATTGTGCCTAATCCCCAATTGGGGTATCCAAGGAGGAAGGATGAGGCGAGAGGAGACATGCGGCTTCCCAAGAAGTCAGGACAGTGCTGAGGGGTCCTCCGACACTTCTACCCTAAAAGAGATCACCAAATCAAAAGAGATCACCAGAGAAATGTTGTGAAATGATAATGGAAATGAAATGGAGGGACAGGAAATTCGGAATGCCTCCCAACATTCGCCTAGCGATCCTGAAAAAAAAAAAAAAAACTGACAAAATTAATGGATCAGGTAGGTTGGCCACGAGAATGGAACCCGGGCCTCCCGCTCGGCAACCCGCCATTGACAACATATTGCGATTTGTTTTTCAAATTATGAGGTAATGATTGAAATGATGCTCAAACAAGCAGAGGTTCCATAGAGAATAGAGTTTCTCGACATTCATCTTTCGTAAGGGGAAAGCCTTATCTATATAATTTAGCCAGACCAAAATTCGAACCTCTTCAATGCAAGACAGAGAAGCTCATCACGCACGTAAAGTAAACAGAATATTGCACTGGGAGATTTAAGCAATTCTTCATTCTTCTCTTCCTCCAACCGTAAATGTGTATCCATATCCGAATAACCTTATTCACAAATCATTTGGAGTACATTATTTAATAACTTTCGTTTGTCTAGCGAAGATGCATGTTCCACATTTGGCACTACTGCCGTAAGCGTACAACGTACCAGTACACTGCAGTGGAATTACTTCAACGAACTACCGGATGATTGCATTTCTGTCGAGAACCGCCATATTTAACTTACAAACAAGATTCGGTTGTAGCAAATAACTGACGAGAAAGCTGTTTGAACTAGGTTCATTTTTATAGAGGAGCAAGAGGGGAATGAACTGCTTATATAATTACGGAAAGGTTATAAAAAGTTGAAATGATATGCCGCTTCAAAGAGGTGATAAATTTGCCATTCTTCCTGGACCATACATGTTTTGTATTGATTTGATTATATATTCCATCCCATGCAACAAAGAAAAGTCGGTAGGTATTTATATCTTGCAATAAAATAAAATAAGAAAATCGTTTGGCCTTCTATAAACTTGGACTGTATGCAATAAAGACACATGTTTATTCAATATTTGCATTTGTATTTCCTTACAAAGAAGTGACAAACTGTGTACCTTTGGATCTTGCAGAATATCTAATAAAAATAACTCTACCAATTGTACTTCCCTATTGCATCCTATTCCTATTAATATTTTATTATCTTGTTTACAAGTTTGCAAAATCTCTGGATACTGATTCTTTTCCTGTAGCTTCCATGATAGATTCTTATCTGTAACATAAATATTTTTAAAGAGCGGGTTTTTATGTATGTCGGTAGGCGGCAGCACTTTCGTATTGGTAGGTTAGGAGTAATGCTCTATTTTGAAGACCCTACGTGCATTTTGCATACCAGACTGTGGTGGTGACGCGAAAGGAGCAGTACAGCGTAATCAAATTCTGTTTTTGTTTAAACCATACAGCCACCGAAACTTATGAAAAGCTGAAGCAAGCGTACAGTGAAGATGCACTATCGTGCAACAGTGTTTAGGTGGTTCAGGGACTTCAAAGAAGGCCGACTTGTCAGTGTTAAGCAAGGTGGGCCTGGTGTTTCGGCTTGTGCTGTGACTGAAGTCAACATCAACACAGCTGCAGTGATTGTCCGAGGTGATCGCTGTATAACAAGTAACCTCAGTGAAGTGTTGAGAATTTCATATGGCAGTGTGTTTACAATTATGCACGACCATCTCCATATGACCCGAGTTTGTGCTCGTTGGGTGCCACGTCTGTTTACTCCCGAACAAAAGCCTGTGTGAATGGAGACAAGCCATGAGGTGCTGCGTCTCTTTGCTGATGAAGGGGATGCATTTTTAAATAGATTATCACCGGTGATGTGTCATGGCTGCATCATTATGATCCTGAAAGAAAACAAGCCAGCACAGTGTGGAAATTGCCAGGTTGTCCAACACCAAAAAAAGGCAAAAGTTGTTCCATCTGCAGAGAAAGTGATGGTGATCACATTTTTTGACTGTAATGGAATGATTTACCAGCATACAGTTCCTCCTCACCCTACTGTTACAGCAGCATACTACACGTCAGTATTGGCTACATTGAGGAAGCACATTGCAAAGAAACGACCATAGCTTCCTCGGACTGGGTGGTGACTTCATCATGACAATGCACGACCTCACGTCGCAAATCAAGTCATGCAGTTTCTGGCTCGATTGAACATTACTTGTGTACCACATCCGCCTTATAGCCCCGATCTTGCACGCTGTGACATTTTTTTTACTCTCATCACTAAAGGCAAAGCTTAGGGGTATTCGAACTTAGAACTCTGAAGCAGTGTTCAAAAAAAGTGGGGTGATTTTCAAGTACCTGACAAAGAATGGCTTGCAGCATGTGTTCAAGAACTGGTAGAGACGCTATAAAAGGTGCATTGAAGTAGGACGGGGACTGTTTTTAAAAATATCATGTAAAATTTAATTGCAGTAAGAAACACCTGTGAAAAAGAATCAGTCTCAATCTTTGTTGATCAGCTCAAGTAATAAACTCATACCTGCAAAGGATTGTTATAAGGCATATGGATGCCAAGCATTAAAGTCAGGCTGGAGGGTCAAAGACTGCATTGTCGCTGGACTATAGTTGGTTTATAGCTTTAAAATACTTATTTTGAAGAGAGTTGCTCAGTATTTAACAGCAGATAAGGCAATATACTTCTGAGCCTTAGCACGAGAAACTGTAAATACTGAATCATTAAGTTTTCTAACTTCTGACGTATCGATACTTAGGACTTAAAACTAACTACTACCATTAGAACAATAAGAAGCTAAGTTGCTATGAGTCACTGACATGTTAAGCGACTGATATGTATAGGTTATGTATAATCCAGGCGCGGTCTTAGGCGCTAAGGACCACCGATAATCTATGATAGTAAAACCTCCTGCCAAGCACAAAAGACAAATAATAAAAGATATGCCTTTAGAAAAATACAGCATTTTCTCAGCATAGGTCCCGCCTATTTTATCTCTACATCCTGCTTATATGTTGCCAACTTAATTAACCCTGAAATACAATTTTTAACTGCGACCCACTAAATTGTAAGAATTTAATTCCTCTTTCTAATTTTCAGAACTGACCCACGTGCATTTCTGCAGGACTTCCAGGTATCTGACTTTAAAACTAAATAATTTCTTATTAACTTAATTTCACAAAAGCTCCTAATTGACCAAGTTATGATTCAACTAATTGCGTTTTGTTATCACGAAACTTGCTAATGAGTATATTCACTTACAGACTTCCAACTCATGTTTCTTATGCACATTAATCATTTATTTTAACATTTTATAATTATTTATTACAATTATTTAATTATATTCCAAACATTTCTTTATAAAGTATCAATATTTAGTCAGCAATAGCTGCATCAACTACAATTCATAATTGTGAATATCTGTCTTTGTTTTTATTGTCGGAATTTTGTTAAAATATCCCGGATATTTTATATCGAAGATGATTGAAGAAGGCTAATGAAAGTCATCCACCTTGGCGTAGCGAAGTTTGCAAATAGAGTGTTGACTGGTTTGCCACGAAAGTGTGGAGGAGCATTTTGTCCAGGACTGTACTCCTTTGTCCTGTGAATCGTAACAAAGCTTTCAATTAACGTGTCGGACCCCAACCCCCCTCCCGTGTGTGGTCCATTTACCCCCAGGCCCCGTACGGCTGGATTTCTGCACACGGTTAGCTCATGCTCGAAGCACCCCCCGGCGTAATATTGGTTTTTATTATTACGTAAGCTGTAAAAGGGGGTTGGGTGGTGTTATGATGTTACTGTCCTGTACAGAAGGGGGCGGGAGATTGTCAGATATGATGGTAATGATATAACCAAATTCAGTATATAGGTCTTCAACATGCATTCGCTTGTTTCGTACTCTGCATTACATGCACAGTACACTGAAGAACAGTAAATGAGTTAGTGACGTCATTATCATCGCTTCCATGATAACTTTTACTGTTTTTTTTTCTCCCTAGCAGCTGGAGGCGTACTCCTGAATTCCATTATCAAACAATGGACTAAGTAGTTCGGAGCGGTAACAGGGCATGTCATGAATCTTTGTTACTGCTTCCCCATCCTCTTCGACATTCAAAGCATTAAAATGTTTAAGCTGAGCAAACGAGGTTTAGAGGCAAATTGCGCGGCGGTTAAAAGGCCTTTTTGCTCGGTGAGGTTTGAAAAATGTTTTTTCATTAAAGTGTAGTGCGGAGGCGCGTCGAAGACCGACTTTCATGATTTTTCATTGCTTGGAAAATTTGTATAGCTGTTGTGGTCCAGCGCAATCGAATAAGCTCTGGCCGCAGGCTGCTCATAGCCAATGACAGAGAATACAGTTTTTATTTCCCTTTCATTGTTTTAAATGAAAAGGAGAAAAAAAAAATCATATAGAAAAATACGTTACAATGCCTGCAGTGGCAGAAATACATAGAAATGGACATGTGTGCGACGCTGTGTAAACTGTTTGCATTACCTTTATTTGATTTGTTTTTTAAAATAAAAAATAGCATTTTCAAATAAATAGGCTGTGAGCTTTTATATCTGGTTTTTATCCTGTTCAAATCTTGGTGTTAATAACGAAATTAAAACTGTTAGTACTGGTGTATGCTTTAGAATTTAATTGTTTGTATTTACAAGTGGATGGATTTTCAATATTACAAAACAATAAGTACACAGTGAACACAAAATACGTTGTCATTACGTGATAGTCATTTCAAGCTTCATTCTGCCGAAAATTAAAACTTAAAAATAAATTTAAGACAGTGATTCCATGAAATAGCACTGAGTGTGGACTTTGTACCTCAATCCATAGTAGAGTCTGTTTAGTTAAAGTCTGTCTACTCAACGCAAGTGCACGGCGGCCGCTTTCTTTGAGGAACCCTCATAATCGTTTTACAACATGGACCCTCCTCCTGACGGTCCCCTCTACAAGGTTGCAACATTTTAACATCACCGTCTTACACCTAATGAAACAGAACAACTGGAAGTTGGAACTTTGGCAACTGAGACTCCACGCGGAGTAGACATGCAACTGTCATTTTCAGAAAATAGGGGTTGCTATTGGTCCCCAACGTCAGTGTTCCATTTCTGAAGTGTGGAGATAGATTTATGACGGTCATTAGTGGGCGGAAAGGTCAGGTTCTTTGAGGTCCCTTTGACTGGGAACTGCACACACGTTAGCTAAACAGACTTTAACTCATGTGCACGTCGGCCGCTGCCTTTGAGGAAGCCTTATAATCGTTTTACAACACAGACCCTCCTTCTCCCAGACCTTTCTGCAAGGTTGCCATCTTTCCCGATACGTCATGGGTTTCGTAAGAGGTTTCGTCTAAATAAATCATCTTATGTCCATTACTGCTTCCTTAGATTTGACGATATATATTATGTAATCCTGGATTTCATAATAACCCTTATTTTATTCAAAGTGCGGTATCTGAAACCCAGCTCCTTTAGGAGACCGCGCAAAGTGCAGTGCCCATAAGGAAAATCACAAATTTCTTGCAAATGTGCAACCAATTCGTCTAACGTGGGCGCTCTCCCTTTTGTATAGAATCTATATATTTATCGACGAATTAAATCGCATGTGAAATTATCTAATTTAAAGAAACGTTTCCTTTTGTTTTCACACTTGATCGGCGTCTTTGGTATTCCTTTCGTCACAATATTTCTTACTGTATTTCTGTGAATACCCATAATTCATCATCAGATTCATTGCACGACCACTTAGCAAGATTATTTGTGAGCACATATTTATATGTGTTCAAAAAAGCGTTTGAATTTGCTTAGAAACAGTTCCCGCTATAACTAACTTGTTTTTTTTTTTTTTTTTTACTCTTTTCCAGTAATATAACTCGGCCCAGTTATTCACACTATTGACATCACTTTGATTATTTTCACTTGACTGAAAGTCATCTACTACTTAATTTGCATTTATCACTGCATTTCTCTCCCAGGGTCTCCACATCGTGACACACAACGAATTTCTGCACGTAATGAAACAGATCAACTGGAAGTTGGAACTTTGGCAACTGAGACTCCACGTGGAGTAGACATGTGACTGTCACTTCGACAAAATCAGGGTTGCTATTGGTACTCAACGACAGTGTTCCATTTCTGAAGTGTGGAGATAGATTTATGACGGCCATTACTGTGCGGGATGGCGAGTTTCCTTGGAGGGGCAAACTGCACTCGCGTTCACTCTACAGACTCTACATACTTTGTGCTTACGCTCCTGACGGGGTGCCTGCAGAAGGCAGAGGTTGAGTGTGACGAGAGTAGCTGGACCTAAGTAGAGGTGATAGTAGAGGAAAGGACTACACTATACCACAGGAGACAATGTAACTGCACTGAAAAACACCCACACACGGCTCTGCATTTGATGACAGAGTGCAGTAATTTCTCAAGAGATCGACCAGACGTTTTATGTTCGGCCCCTCTACCCGTGGTTCTGAAGATTCACTTCAACACAGTTCGAGTATCAGGATTCATCAAGAGCATCTACCGCACACTTGAATAAATCTGTATAGTACTGTGTAAATAACTACTGTAAATAATCCCGTGATATACCTTTAGGTAAAACAAGGGCTGTAAAATATTGTTTAAATAAAAAAAAAAGTCTCTGAGGCCTGAGACTCAGGGGGATTGCAGAAGGTTCCCATACCCTCCTTGGACATATTTATGGCACCCCATGTCAGTACAGTTACAGACCATTCATAAATATTCTCACGTCTTCTACATTTGTGAATGCATCTTCTCGGTTTGAGTGTACAGAGTGGATAAGGTGCATGTTTTTTAACAGCTCTGCTCCTTGTGTAGCATGTGTTCCCTCTCGCACACATTCGCTGTCCTTGTCTCACTGTGTAAGGAGAAACATTCCTTTCAGGGACATTCTTTGCGTTGCTGGACAGTAGCAGCTACAGATTGAAACTCCCCGGTGGAGGATCATACAACCGTTTCCCCTCGCCCCCTGGAGGGCCTGAGGGCCGAAGACTCCGATGTGAAGAACGAGGAATTACAAAGAACAAGTACTCTGCCATGCACGCAACTCTCGCCGTATAGAACTCCTTGTCCTTCAGAATGAGGATGAAGTGAAAAGGATAGGGGTAAGGTAGAGGGGTAGGAAATATGGAGGATGAAATTATTCTTTCGCTCAGCGGGACAAACCACCGAAAAATATACGTGTCAGGAAGTTTAGCCATGGGAATCACCGCCTTTTAAGTAAAATGTGGGGACGCTACCTGTGTACTGTCGTAGTCCCTTGGAACAGCCGTCCTCTGTCTCCTCTGGCTTCATCCTTCCTGCCCGGGGATGCCCCACTTGGGGGAATAGGCACAAATGATCAAGTTTGGACTTCCATGCCGAGATGCCTCCGCAATAATCCAGTTGCAGTTCCACGATCTTCCAACTCGGTGTTCATGTGACGCTGGCACGCCTGCCTCTATTTAAGAGAATCCCACTAAGGCCCGGTTGCATAAAAATCGCTAACTGCAGTTCATTTATAATCGAAGATCAAAATTGAACTAAATTTGCGAACCCGCGTTGGTTGTAAAATGCTGATCTTAGATCAGATGCACACCGCTCAGTACTGATCCGAGATCACAAAAACAAATGCGGCAACATCGCCAAACATGTTGCAACTTTCGTATTGTATCGAAAGGAATCGAGAATTATCGGAATTACTCGACACTGTTTAATTCAAGTCCACAGAGTAGCCAATCTAGACATGAGAAAAACTAAATAAATCTTTCACTTTATGCTTATTTGTCTTAGAAATAATGTTATTTTCAATAAACGGTATAAGAATTTACTCCATATTGAAACAGTATTTAGCAAAAATTAATTATTTGGCTTACTTTTTCTCCATTATATGCCCAATATACATTTTTTTTCACGTTCGTCTGTTTACAATACTGTGAGATGAAAAACATAAAGAAAAAATTGAAGTTCAAACAAAAGAGGAGATGCGTTCAACTAACTTTAAATCTCGCATAACACTACATATTTCACTCCTTTCCATAGGCATCCTGATGAAATGAGATCTTAAAGCTGCAATCTCCCTTGTAACTTTGTATTGCTCTAAACGCAGTCCCTTTATTTATATTCAATATATTCCAAATCACCATCTGGAAGCTTTCAGTTGCATAGAACCATAATGCGAGAAGGATCATAAATATTGTATATTTCCTCAGGGGTTGTGTTCTTAATTGTGCATGTAACCTATGCTCAGGTTCTTTGATTACATGCTTTGATAGTCGAAATCTCATTTTGAATTTTCTGTCATTTAGTTCTGAGATGGGATTTCCTCTATGTTGGAAAACACGAGGAGAGCTTTCAATTTGAAAATTCTAATCATCAGAGATGTCAGGGTAATATGAATTCTGAAAGTAATAGGTTATGAACACAAACAATGCATCTTTAACATATATTTGTGAAACAAAGAGGTCAATTATTTATGCAAGTAACAACAAAAATGCTTTATTTACTATTTATTTAAAGCTGTACTACTTATTTCTTCTTAGAAACTATTGCGTAAATTCTGAAGTTCTGCTGATCTAAGTTCAATCAAGTTAACTGGAGAAAATTCGCCAGTTAGATTTGATCTTAGATCAAGAGGCTTAGATCAATGTTTTTACAACCAAAATTCTAATTTATACAACTGAAGATCATTTTCATGTGCTTGAACTTAGATTATCTTTTATGCAACTGGGCCTTAGAACTTCAGGTAGGGTAAGTTACCCGGGCAAGTTGCTTTTATTTTCTGACGATTTCCCTTATACTGAGAACACGAATGTTGTTAGAAGCTATAGAGTTTCGGAGCTCATTTGAAGAGCATTTTAACAGTTCTCTCATTCACCGTTCGATGTGAGTAATCCGATTTAAGGATGTCAAATACTTCAAGCAAGCCCACCTCTCCCTACCTCCTCCTCCTATGCTTCACGATACTTCTCAATTATAAATAAAAATCTGACTTTCTCTGTTCCATTTCTATATAGCTATTGCAAATGAATCCTATTACAGCTTATGTTTTTCTGTCCTAAAAGGGAGTGTCACCTTAACTACCCTGATAATGAAGCAGTTTAGAAAATGTTTATGTTTTAAAAATGTCTCTTATGATTTTTATTAAACTAGCATTTGTTTAAGATGTCTTCAACGCAGATGCTCAAGTATCTTCAGCACAAGGATGTATTTACTTGAATTTAGAGAATGCAGCTGCCTGCCTTTACGAGGCAGTATTTAACCATAAACTACTGTTCTTAAAAAAAATTATTTGGGTTCCCATGTTTAGAGATAAATGTTAATCACTTATCAGAAAGCAAATCACTTAGCACGGGATTTCCAATGGGATGTTCATCATTTATAGTTCCGTGACAAGTAATAGGGAAATTAAAAGTGGCCTATTCTTGTACACTCTATTTTTAGACACCCATACAAGAAAAAATCCGGTGAGGTTAGGTCAGGGGATCTGGGGGGGCAACATACCTTTTGAGATTATTCCATTATCAAAGAAACTGGTTACAAGTTCCATGGTCTCATTAGATGTATGGCACGCTGCTCCATCTTACTGGAAATAACCTTCTCTCAATTCGATATCATCTCCGTAAAACTTCAGAGAATATGGTGAGATGAGTGCAAACATGTATAGATGCTGGTGGAGGACACTTCCAAAAATTTCACTGAGATGTAAATTGTATAATGTAATATCTCAATTGTGTATTATATTCTCCCAAAGTTGCACATGTGTCCTATCATTTGTTCAGAAGTTATGGCTTTTTTAAGTGGTTCATATATATATATATATATATATATATATATGGATCGCACTGTAGAACAATGTAAATCTTAATGTATTTGTCTACGTATTGATATGGTGGAACCATCGTCTTGACAACTTCTATTGACGACACCTTCACATTCGGCTTCATATCAAGAGAGAAGGGTTAGCTTGGATGAGAACAGGAATAATATTTCTAAGAGGGATAAGAGGTAGGGAAAAGGGAATTTGTGAATTGTGTGTGGGGAAAATAAAGCATAGAACACTGTGTAACAGAATGCGAGGAGGTTGCAATGTGGAGAGAAAAGGTTTGGGAGGAAAAATGGGAGAAAGTAGAGAAGAGGATATTAGCTATAAAAATGTTAACGGGCAGAGAGGAAAAGAAGGTAAGAAGTATTGGTGAGTTCTTGCAGAAAGTAAAAGAAAAATCGGCCAGGAATGTAAAGAATATAAGAAAGGAAGATGAGGGGGAAGAATGGGGCTAATTAAGTAACAAGAAGGTATGGAGGTTAAGAGCTACCTGGCAGAACAGAAGACCAGGTTGTCATGTAAGCAGAGGTAGCAACAAGGTAAAGACAAATAAATGTAGCCAAAAGTTGTAAATTGTAAAATTTTGGAATATGCACAATAAATATATCAAAATATTCTTCAAGCTAAGGCAGCAGTTAATAATATTATTTTATAACCTTAAATGTGTGGTGTTGCCAACTGTTGGAACAAAATTGTTAATAATACGGAACGACAACCTTATTAATCTATATGCGCACGACGTAAACCCAAACTAAAAATAATTATTACTAGTGAGATAATATTAAGAGTTAAATGAGGACAAGTAATTCATGTAGAAGGTTAACTTTGTTTACCTTATCATTATAATGTTTCTGGAAACTCCTTCCACATTCTACGAGGGTAGGTCAAAAAGTAATGCCTCCTATTTTTGCCCCCTTAAATAAGTAAGTTATGTGAAAACTCTAAATTTGGCGCAATTCCTCAAACCTTCTTTTCCAATCCCCTGCAGTAGTTAGTTCCTAAGTCAACAGGTGGCAGCACTGCGTCCTCTTGTAAAATGGCTGAAATTGACATTCCTGTTAGACAGCGTTCTGTGACTGAATTATTGACTGCGGAAGGTGAAACGCCAATTCGCGTTCACCAAAGGCTAAAAAATGTGTATGGTGATGCAACGGTGGATGTCAGCACTGTTAGACGATGGGTTCGTTGCTGTATCGAAGCTGAAGGGCAAACACCACTGGCAGATGAAAAGCGAAGCGGCAGGCCGGTGACTGCAGTGACTCCATGCAACATTCAGCGAGTTGATGACACATTTGTGGTGATCGCCGGGTAACAACAGGTGAATTGTGTCTCATTACCTCCCTCAGTAAAGGCAGTATGATGACGATTATTCAACAACTGGGTTACTCAAAAGTTTGCTCACTTTGGGTACCAAGAATGTTAACCGCCCTAAACAAAGAAACAAGGAAAACGATAGCCTCCGAACACTTGCAGCACTTCAATTTGGAGGGAAAGGAGATTCTTGAAAAAACTGTTCCTGGAAACGAAACGTGGGTTCATTTTTTTGAACCTGATATAGCGACAGTGTTTTGGGATGCAGAGGGTGTACTTATGATTGATTTTTTGAAGCAGGGATGCACAATAAATTCTGTCAAATACATCAGAACTCTCAAAAAGCTGAAAGCACGTCTTCGCCGAGTTCGCCCAACAAAGACTATGGCGGATGTTCTTCTATTGCATGACAATGCAAGACCATACACCAGCCGTTACACCACTGCAGAAATTGAGAAATTGGGATGGCAAATCTTACCGTACCCCCCATACAGCCCTGACCTGGCACCATCAGACTTCCATATGTTCGGGCCACTAAAGGAAGCTCATCGTGGGATGCATTTTGGAGATGAGGAGGCTGTGAAAACGTCCATGCGTCAATGGCGTAGGAAGCAAAGCCGTGTGTTTTACCAGACTGGAATACATGCCCTAGTTAAAAGGTGGACCAAAACTTTGAAAAAGGACGGAGATTATATTGAATAGTGACAAATTAATCGTCAATGTTGTAGCTTTCAAGCTATGTAAATTGGATTTAATTTTATTGGCAATTAAAAGAGAAAAAAATTAGGAGGCATTACTTTTTGACCCACCCTCGTCTTAAGTTCAAATATTAAACATAAAGAGTACATCAGTGTATATATAATCTGAAATATACACGCGTAATCATGTCGACAGAAAACATGTAAAACGTAGACAGCGCGTTAAAGCGTACAAATGAATCAGTAAACTCAAGGATGGAGCTACCGCGGCAGTATTCACAACCAATATTGCTTCGTTATTAATCCCATATCCACCTGCAAAAAAAAGGTTTTAAAAATTGCCGTGAAATATATTATAGCCCGTTTCACGGATGAGATAAACACGTAATTTAAATTTGATTTTGTTTAGTGATGAGGTAAAAACTGCTTCTGGCGAGGCGGAGAATGAAACCCACGAATGATCTGCCCATTTCCATCCATGAATGCGAAATATTAAATACACTTTCTACCTCCAAATGGCCCATGCATTATGGCCACCAATTTGCCCAATGCGAAGAGAAGAACAATAGGGGGAAAAATCTGAATATGTAGAAATAGACATTTGCAGCACTCTCATTTCATATGCAAAACAGTGACATTTACTGTATGGCTCATATTAAGGACAGCACACGGTGGCATTTTGACATAGATACAAAATGTATATTGTTTAAATGCAAAGCAGAGTAGATAATAGATAATTTAAGCTATTATTTAATTAATAACTTATGTATATTCTTCGTATCACACTGGCCCTTCATAAGAACAAATATTTAATGGAAATTAATTGTTCTTTCACACTAGCCGTGTGTCGGACGCACTATGAAAGGGTAGAGCCAGACTGAAAAATCCAATGCCATAGCTGGGATTTGAACCACAGATCTTCTGGTTTCCATCCAGCCGCTCTACCCATTTGAGCTACTATGACGAACGTGCCAACATGACATTAAATTCTCCATCTGACTCGTGTTTTTCCCGGTAAAACATTAGGAGTTTTCATAAACACATGAGACAACTACCTTAATGGTGACTTACTATACTGTAAGTACTTTAAGGCACGGGTTTTATAGTTCAGACCACTATTGGGTACAAGTAATAGAAATTAATTGTTCTTTCACAATAGCCGAGTGTAGGACGCACTCTGTAAGTGGAGAGACAAACTGAAAAATTCAATGCTATAGCCGGGATTTGAACCACGGATCTTCTGGTCTCCGTCCAGCCGCTCTAACCATTTGAGCTACTGTGGCTAACGTGCCGACATGACATTAAATTCTCCATCTGACTCGTGTTTTTCCCGGTAAACCACTAGGAGTTTTCATAAACACATGAGACAACTACTTTAATGGCGACTTACTATGCTGTAAGTACTTTAAGGCCCGGGCTTTATAGTTCGGGCCACTACTAGGTACAATTAATGGAAATTAATTGTTCTTTCACACTAGCCGTGTGTAGGACGTACTATGAAAGGGTAGAACAAGACAGTTTATGAGAAATCCTAAGTGGTTTACCGGGAGAAACACGAGTCAGTTGAAGAATTTAATGTCATATCGGCATGTTGGCCATAGTAGCTCAAATGGTTAGAGCGGCTGGACGGAAACCAGACGATCCGTGGTTCAAATTCCGGCTATTGAACTGCATTTTTCAGTCTGGCTCTACCTTTTCATAATGCATCCTACACACGACTAGTGTGAAAGAACAATTAATTTCCATTAATTGTACCTAATAGTGGTCCGAAATATAAAGTCCGGGACTTAAAGTACTTACAGCATAGTAAGTCGCCATTAAGGTAGTTGTCTCATGTGTTTATGAGAACTCCTAAGTGGTTTACCGGGGAAAACACGAGTCAGTTGGAGAATTTAATGTCATATCGGCATGTTGGCCATAGTAGCTCAAACGGTTAGAGTGGCTGGACGGAGACCAGGGGATCCGTGGGTCAAATCCCGGCTATGGCATTGAATTTTTCAGTCTGGCTCTACCCTTTCAAATATTTAAAGAACGAATGGGTATAAACATTTTTTGCTGGAGTTATCTGAACTTTTAAAAAATAAGTATTTGTAAGATATGTCAAGTTAGGAGTGGGGGACTTAGAAATTTCATTTAAGGCCGCGCCGTGGCTCAGTGGTTAGATCGCTTGGCTCTCACCAAGGCAGTCCGGGTTCGATCCCAGGCGACCGTGAAGTGGGATTAATGGTGGACAACACGGCGCTGGTGCGGGTTTTCTCCGGGATCTCCGGTTAACCCCACCTTCTCATTCCACCGGTGCTCCATCTTCATCTCATGTATCATCAGTGTCATTGCCTGCGGTGCCGTATGTAGTAGAAGCGGGCGTTAAACACTATACATTTCATTTCATACCTTCAGTTATTAAAGATTTTTTATACTTATGCCGCTGATGAGTCACTGCCACAGGACGCTCGTACAACCGTCTCCCCTTTTCCCTGCAGGTACTCGGAGGGCCAGCTCAGATATATTTTCTTTTGGTAATTTTACGCCCTCCTCCAACTTTAAGTAATATCGGATGGTGAATGTATTGGGTGAAAAGATGCTCAAATGTGATTAGGGTCCATGGAGCTTAGAGTTACCCGACATTCGTCTTTTTAAGGATTAGGGAAAACCACGGAAAAAGCCATATCCAGGTAGCACACCCTGACCGAGATTCGAACTCGGGACCTCTTGAACGTGAGGCAGACACGCTGCCATCTACGCTACCGAGGCGGTCACCCAACTTAGACATTTCCCCCAATCAGAGAACTTCCTTTTTCTGTGCCAAGTAATACCGATACTGCCTGCCAACACTTACAGCTGGAACAGCCAACCAGAATGGAGAAGCATCCGTCCATCCATCGGGCTGGCAGGCTGTATGAAGCCTGAAGGTTTTTTCTGAGTGCCCACCCGTTACGGGTTTTAGCGCAGGTAGGGTTTCTTTGTTCAGGAATTTTTCGAATAGTATTTGGCTATTAGGCGAAATTTGTTCTGAGGTAACTCTTATGTTCCTCGGAGTGTAAGGAAGGAATGCAAAATCTTGTTCTGTTTCATAAATGTTAATTTGGGTTGAAATTTTGATGCTAAACAGCTTTGAAGGATTATGTAGAGCTCAGCTTTAGCTGCTCTAAGGATTGGCTCCGTTGTTATCTGGGGTGCCTGCAAGCCATGCGGGGTACTCGGAAAAGTTTAAATTGGCATCTAGAGGGTTCATAATCTCCCAAAGATCTAACTAGGGTACTTTTATGCGATGATAATGCAGCGTAGAATTTTTATGCCCGACGCCTAATTTCTTCCTCCACGTATGGAAGAAAGACCCGAGGCTCCGTGAAGCAACCTTTTAGGAAAATAGCGACCCACAGGATAGATAGATCCAAGTCTTCTGTTCTTGCATGTTGACGCCATGCTAGCCAGCTGTCTCCGGCTATGTCCCAGGCCTGCAAGATCTGGAGCATGGAGAAGTGAAATTCGGGGACCGTAATTAACCCTACCAACATTGGTCCAGCAATCCGGGAAAACCTCCTCAAGAAACATAGGTCAGGAAGGTCGGCCGCGGTGATCCAAACCACGACCTCCGAATCTGATTCAAGCGCTCTACTGCTTGCGCTACCTTGTTAATCTCTGTTTCATATAACCTTGCCCCGCTGACATGTATCACTCCGCGTGCAACTACCTTCCCCCTCATCCTAATTGGCTAATGCTTTCCTGCCATATTCCATAGGTGGTACCTTCCCGTCACATTTAAACCTGCAGTAAACGTCATAATAATTGCCAGGAAGATAGATAAAATCATACTCAGAAGAATATGAAGGCACGCAAAAATAATGATGATTATAATGAAACTGAGCAAGTTGAAACTGAATGAATGAGCAATGAAACTGGAACAAGTTTATAATGAAAGGCCTTCGGCCTTTTCCACTGGGAAGTTTTAAACCAGCACACATACCTTGCATAAGAGTTTGTCTTTCAGTCTTAAAAGTCGTGTCACGCCATACTTGTCGTGTGACCTTCATTCACCGAAGTCTCGTCAAGGTAGTATATTTTGCGGCTTGTATTCCGGTACAGTCTGATTGTCCTTAAATAACGTCTTCGCCAAACAACAATATCGCCTCTAGGGTGGTAAGTTTTCCTGTTGTCTCAATTTTATGTCGCATCTTATACACCTGTAAGTTCAGAGCACAGCTGTTCGACTTCTAACACTGAAAAAGACGGATTCTTTTCTGTAAGTTCATTAAACACATGCACCACAATTCTGTTTTCGCCGCTTTGTAAAGGTTTCCCCTTGCGGTACTTCAGCAGAAAACTGGCGCTAGACTCTGCCGTTAAACATATAGTAAGTGCACGCGCAATAAACGATCAATAAAATAATTTAGCTCTTGCACTCGCTACAACACACCTTCGAATAGTGATATATGACTAATCCAGGTCAAAACAAGGTCAGTGATAAAAATCATAAACGAATATGTCATCACTACTGCTAAATCACGTGCTATCGTGCCATGTGAAAGACGGGCTTCTGAGTAAAGGAACCTCCTCTTTACTTCGTTTAAGAATTAACATGCATTTCAGATAAATCAACTCTGTTGCGTAATATATTTCATTAAAACCGTTTGACAATTGTCTTCCAACATATAAAGATTTATCACCAAGTTTAACGAACTAATTTTTACCGTACAACAGTCTATACTACAACCGCAGCCAATGAGATGCGATAAGGTCACGTGACCGTTAAGAGATACGGAGCAAGCTTACGTGAAACAAGGATTAGGTAAGTACAGTGCCTTATTTTACACTGGTGCCCGGCCGGTGGGCAGTTAGTGCTGCAGTATAAGGCACGCTGCCGCCGCAGTGGGCGCCCTGCTGACGTGCTGAATATTTAAATTCTAGCGCTTAGGTTTATCACACAAATTTACATAATTACATACCTTTGTCACAGAAAGTATTGGAAATGATGTCCTTGTGGTATCACGCATGTCTTGCACCAGAAAACTTCGGTTGACATTTGCAGTAATTTCTATTCTCTTTGCATTTTTTCCAACGTATGCGAGTTGTTCCGATACACTTTAAGTTTCCCATAAATAAAAATAGTATATCGCATGGTCTGGGGATCCCGATGGCTATAGTCCTTTAATGATGACCCTATCTTCAAAAGTTACCTTAATTAAATACAACGATAGATCAGCTGTATGTGTTTTAGCCGAGTCTTGATGAAGATATGCCAGTGTACACTCAATGTCACACAAATTTTCCAGGAATGGTTTGATTATTGCATCCCCATACCTTTATCCTTAACTGTTTCCTCAAATAATATATGCCATATAATTCGGTACGCATTCATAGCAGACCAAACACCAATTTTCATGTCATGCAGTGGCACTTCGTGGCCATTATCGGATTTTTCTGCACTCCAATATCGGTTCTTTTATGACGATACACGATCATGCATCGAAAACCGTGCTTCGTCTGTTGGGTCCATAAGCCATCATTAACTTTACCCGCCACCCAATTGTAGGAACTTACTCTACTCACAGAATCACGTGATTGCAGTTCCTGGATTACGTTTATCTTATATTGTTTTAATTTCAAAGGTTTACTGGCTTTCCAAGCCGAGAATTGTGAATAATCCGTTTCCTGGTATAAACTAGTCAGAGATTTTCTTGGGATATGTTCTAACTTCTATCCCGTCTCATCGAGTTTTCCCTCTGTAAGCAAATAGCGAATTCTTTTGGATTTCTTATCAAGAACAGAATCAGTTTCTCTGATTCTCTTTACAATTTTGCGAACTGTCTCTCTGTGAGGCGCTAGAATACTAAACAATTGATCTACAAATAGACGTGTCACTTCTCTACAAGGCTCTATTCGCAACTAGGAATCATTCATGAATATGTGTGTGCTAAACTTTGCAGCGTTTCCCCGGTCGTTTATTAATTTTGTGGCAACCTTATGGAAATTTACAAATCTCATTGTTTGTTTTTGTGGTTGTTGGTGTTTGATAGTTTGATTTATTAATGCTGGGATTCTTTTCCGATCGTGTCCACGGTTGCTCATCTCATATTGTTTAGGTAGAGCATGTTGGATATGCAGATCTCGGGGCAGTGTGCGAGAGAATATGACCAATAAACTGTAAACTAATTACAGTTTATTCGAATATTTACACCAGTCATTACAGTGCCCCCGATGAAACTCTTTCCACTACCGACGCACAATGAATTTCTTTACACATTCATACACCTAGGATTTCGTCCTAGCAGACCAGCAGAAGATGCGAGATGTCCAGGTTTACCTAGGCGGGGTGTTTGCTGCCCAGCATCTAGCCGCTTAGTACGGCTTTATCTGGAGAGTATAAAAGTATTGTCTTTGTCATCAGGCGGTTGTTGTTTTTGCAGTAGTATATCTAGCCATATGTGGGTGCAAATGCCCCCGGAGGTTGTGTGCGCCCAGTGCCAACTGCGCTCTTCCGACTACGTGTGAGGCCTCTGAGCACAGTCCGCTTAACAAACTGGAGGGAAAGAAACAAGGGTAAGGTATAGTTTATGCCCATTTTTGGGCTTGGGGTGCAGGTATCAGGGGACAGTAGCCCTGCTCAGATTAGGTTGCCCAAAGCGTCTTTGAGCAGCCGGGGTCCAGGTCTTTGGCGAGGAACCCTATGGTCGTAACGGCCAAGGGTGTTAATCAAGTTACTGGGATGGGAGTCTAGCATTTTTTGGGTTGTGCGAGATCTCTCCCGCACCACGTCTACAATATATGGGACTCCAGAGTAGGTGTGAAGTATATGGGACGGGAATGTACGCCCAGTTTCGTAGATAATTCGTAGCGTCCTGTTCTGGACACGCTGCAGTCTGTGAATGGTGGTCGGAGCCGCCGATCCCCAGACCTCGCAGCCGTACAGAATCAAGGGCGGAACAATCGCCCAACACAGGCGTAGTTTGAGGTGTGTTGGCAAAGGGATTTCAAAATAGGGCACAGCTGCCTAAGTGTTGCATGGCCTTGTCCGGCTTTGACCAGGACGTGAGGGGCATAGTTGAGGCTGCGATTGAGAGGGACACCGAGCCAACTTCAGCTACCAATCCGGTCGCCTAGCTCGGGTCTTAGCCAGGAGAAGAGCGGAGCTCTTCCCGGGGCTAATGGACACCCTCCACCTCCTCTCATTCCAGCGACCGATGGCTTGGAGCTGGCGCTGCAGCGGAGGATAGCAATAACGCAGATTTTTATTAGTGCCATTATGAGGAAGTCCTCGGCATATTGGCACGTAACAGTCTGTGGCTCTAGAGGGAAATCAGACATGTAGGCTGCAAAGAGTAGCGGGAACAGAACACTGCCTTCCGGGACTCCTACGGCTATGGGTCTGACTGATGACAGCCGTCCTTCCACTGTCACCCTGAAAGTGCGGTCTCGAAGGAACCTGCTAATGAGGGCGAGATAGGGAGGAGGTATATTGGCCCCCCTGACCTTGTACAGTAGGCCTTGGTGCCAGGTGGTGGCAAAGGCTTTTTCTACGTCCAGCAGTGCCGCGACTGTTTTGAAGTTTTCCTGGAATCTCAGGGGCGTCCTCTCGGACAGTCGCAATAGCTGCAGTTTGGTGGAGTGTCCATGACGAAAACCAATTTGGTGATCGGGTAGGAGCTGCCTTTCCTCGAAGATAGGGGTCAGGTAGGACAGGACCAACCCCTCAAAAAGCTTAGAGGTGGCTGGGAGAATGCTTATGGATCGGTAGCTGGAATCGAAGGATTTCGCTTTTGTTTCTCAGTTCCTTTTACTTGCTTATATCTCTTTGTAAGGTTAGAGTGCATTGAACCACCCTAAGCCTTCGTCCCGTAGGTTTGTCTTTTGAAGAGTCTAAACATCATTTCATTCCAGTAGTGAAAACTTTCTTTCGGTGGAACTCTTATCAACTCATACATATTACATATAGATATCCCTCTCGTCTTTATAAATTATTTATATTACACTTATCTTAATTAGATACTTATAAAAAATGCCTCAACTTCTTGGTATTATAAAAGAACTTTCCCCAGTTTGACCACAAAGAACACAACAGGATCCCGCACTAGCAACGGTTGGAGGAGCATTAAGCGCATGCAGCTATCTCCAGCCGACCGGCCACCGGTGAAAAATAAGGTACGGTATTTAAGAATTTTGAAGCATTCATACAATTACCTCTATCACTTTATAAGAAAAGTTGTTCTTCTTTCCGCAATACATTATACAGATGTACTTTACCTTTGCAACTGTGTCAAATTTAGCAATTATATTCATCGTTGCGAAATGGTATCCATATGATAACTTGTGATAACAAGTTCCTTGCAATGCGAGAAGAGGGAGTAAAAATCACAACTTTCAAACATATCTCTTAAATAATGCTTAAGTAAGCTCAAAACTTCCTACATGTAATATTTTGAGGAAAAAAGGATAATGTATTAAATCCAAAATGCGCATTTCAATGAACTCCAAACTTTTCCTGGAATTTGTGTCACTTATTTTCCTTTATTCTTTTTGGGCCTTTCATATTTTACAAAGTTATACAATGTTCAATACAGAAAGGAAACTTCAAAGTACATTCACAGAAAAATGAGTGTATATGTTTTATTCCTCATGTCAACATATCAAATATATGAAATGTTAATGCAGTTGTTAGAGCATTTAAAAGAAAAAAAAACACAATGACAATTTTTCCGTGAAAAGGGTGATTTGCAATATAGAGATTTTATTTCTCTTTCTGTGTTATACTTGGAAAATATTTAGATTTAATAACACGTAGCAGCTTGTACCGGATGCAAATGAATAACAAAGAATATATTAGAAATTTTAATGCCACAAAACTTTTATTCTATAGAAACTGCGTCCCCTGACGTCCCATTTTCTGTGGTAAGATCTATTAGAATGTATAAATTTTATGAAAATATTAATGGATTGTTCTTTCAATAACTTTGGAATGGTAGAGTTAGATTGAAAAAGTCAATGCCATAGCCTGGATTTCAACTGTTCAGTTCAGGATAAGAGATCTTGAGATGCTGTCACCAGAAAATGCAAAATGTGGTTCTGTTTGGACAATTAACTATATTAAACTTTTATACCCATATTAAAGGATTGAAATAAGTAAAGAATCATGATGGATGTCAAAGGAATGTTGGTTCTTTGTTACAACACGTGCAAGGGCAGTTGAGTCGAATTGCAGTTGGGGGAGAATAGTTGTTATAACAAAAGAAATGTAAGAAACAGTGTCCTGAGGCGGTCCTTGCCCGTTGAGTACCTCGTTGAGCCCTCCCGGCACTCAACACCTCATAATGTGATAGGTGAGGACTACGGATGGGAGGTTTCCAACAGGTCGGGGTTTTTCTCAGGGTAGATCTGCATGAATACTTGCTTTTGAGTTCCAGGGAGTGGGTGCGAGTGGGCTGGCGCCGAGGGTCTATCCTTGGACAATGCCACCTTTGTCGGCTAGAAACACAGAGCAAATACCTGTGAGGGAAAGGTGTACATGTTCCTCGTTCTCATGACACGTTGGGGTCTCCTGCTTTCAATAATATATATCGGGATTGCCTGTTTAGTATCTGCACTTGTATATTTAATCATTATCCTCTATATTTATTATAACTTTGTTTAATTCATATTGTGGTATCTATCCGCCCTTAATTATGCATGTAATAAGACTTTCGGGGTTATTATGACGATGTTATGCCTAAAAGGGACGGTATCAGTCCTTAGCAGATTTCTAAAGGATAGCACTTGACTTGTTGAATGGGCTATTCTTCGGACGCTTAATAATGGCATGACAAAATAGTCACAAAGGGAATCTTTGTGAAAAGAGTGCTTCCAGAAAGTGAAAGTTACACCCACGCGCAACCGTGGAGGACAGTTCGTGGCTGGGAGCCGATAAGGGCGGTCCACTTCTGTCTTGGGCCAGACAGACCAGAAGTGACGAGAGAAGATATTTGTCGGTTTATACGTAATTAATTAAGTATTATCGAGCAATAAACACTCCACCTTTAGTAACTCTAAACAGTGATATATTGGTAACCCTTGGTTTGCAACTTCAAGTTTGATGTTCTGATTAAAAGAAACAGTCAGTAAACCAGTTTAAAACGGGCATTCCAGTGTCATTAAAACTATCCTTTTCACATATATCCACGCATACCCAGAGATAAACCTCATTGCTTTACCCTGAGCTAAACATTATTGTTTGAAATTGTCCCATAAAAGTAGAAACACTATTTGCTCGCCAATATAATTTGGTTCAACTTTAGATATATTAATTGAGAATTATTAGAGACATTTTTGATAAAAATGATCACGAAGTTCTAGTTTTGAGTATGGAATTGTCTTATGTCGCATCCACCAAAATATAATTTGATATCAATCGACCTTTTGAGTGAGCTTTTCAAAGTATAAGACATGCATGCAAAGAGACAGAGATACATACACGAGCTTGTTTCAATTTTTTTTTTTTTTTATTTTTATCAAGAGCACCAAAATATTAGCATTTCTTAATCACTCATTATCGAATCAGTGACATCATTCTCCTATAATCTTCGGAAAAGTTAAAGGCATATGGAGGCGGGTCGTACTGCAGACTCCAGCCAATCCTAAGCTTGCTCCGCCTACCAGTGCTGCCGAATATGATACACGGATCTCTCGCGCCTGAACTGGGAAGATTATGTTAATTGCGCCCGGATAAATGTTTGAAAAATGTCAGGTTCCAATCTTATGATATGAAAAAGCTTTATTTTATAATCACGACCGTACAAAAATCCTGTCTCTACGATACTTAGAACACGAGCGATGCACGTTTTATCTTCACATGTTATGTTTAAATGTTACGGATAAATATTTGAAAATTACAGATGCCAATCTTATAATAAGAAAGAATTTTACTTTCTGATCATGACCGTACAAAAATCCTGTCTCTACGATACTTAAAACACGAGCGATGCACGTTTAATCTTCACATGTTATGTTTAAATGATATGGATAAATATTTGAAAATTACAGATGCCAATCTTAAAATAAGAAAGAATTTTATTTTCTGATCATGACCGTATAAAAATCCTGTCTCTACGATACTTAGAACACGAGCGATGCACGTTTTATCTTCACATGCTATGATTAAATGTTACGGATAAATATTTGAAAATTACAGATGCCAATCTTATAATACGAAAGAATCTTACTTTCTGATGATGACCGTACAAAAATCCTGCCTCAACATCCATACATTCAACACATATAAGCCTGAAAAACAACACCATTCTCTCCTCACAATATCTCAAGTACTAAATAATGTGCCTGCTATGAAAACAGAAGTCATGCAGTTTGAAACAGTGTTAATCTTCAGTTGTTTTCAGAGTAGAGGTGTTGTTTTGTTAAAGTGAATGGCATCGTTAAGTCGTGTGTTGAACTCGAGCTGATCTATTGCTAATGTTACATAAAATTATTGCTCTATATATATATATGTTTTTTCCAGTGTATGTGATGCGAGTACGTAAACATGTGCCTTGCAGATGGACAAGTGATTTTTCGATCAACAAACGTGAAGTGATTCATTCTCAGGGTAGAAAAATTATATTTAATGTCAAAAAGGTTTTACGAAAGCTCTCCATTCCATAATAGAGGGCAACTGTAGATGTTTCAAAATCCCAGCAATTAACTTCGTAACCTTGTGGTGTAGGTCGTGTACACACAGTATCACGAATTTCTAGTGAAGCAGCTTCATCCTTAGAGAAAGGGAGCGCGCCTGTGTTTCAATCTCCGGGAAAGATCCATGAACTTGGAGAGCGAGTTTCTGGATTGGAAACCGTGCTTGCTGTTTCACTGCTGTGACGTGTGTCAAGCTAAGAGTTTAATGTTTTAGGAATAGTTAATGTGTTGTTTATTTACGGGAATAATAGCCAAAACCTTTGCTGGCGAGTAAAACAGCTCTTATGTACACGGCACCTCTGCAGGTACACGTACTACGCTTGGCAACAGCGCTCCGCTTGAACATTGGCCACCGTTCATATGTCCTTAACTTTTGCGAGCGTTATAGCAGCTAAGGCAATAGAAAAGTAATTTGTATTGTGTAAAAACAGTTTGAAAAAGAGATAAAATTAACAATAGTGGAAAGAGCAACTAATGCGACAACATTTTCCCCTGATAGAAAGGCTATTCAATAAAGAATGATCATAACTTTTTTACGGTCATAATTTTCGCACTTAAATTCAATCTTATTATATTATTAGCTTAATGTGAAACAAACATGCTGTAGTAGTTTCATTGTTGGTACTGCTGGTTCCCGCCTGTCAGAACCAGGCTAGTTCAGACATGTTCAGTATCGCCTACCATTGAAATGGAGGTAAAATGCGAGGAACAATATGCGGCGTTGAAATTCTGCTTTCGTCTCAACAAATCTTCAGTTGAGGCCTATACAATGTTACAGGAGGCCTATGGAGAGTCTGTCTTTCCCTACAGTACAGCTCAAAGGTGGTTTAAAATGTTTAAAGAGGGCAGACAACCAATTTCAAAGGAAGGTGGACCCGGTGTTCCAGTTACTGCTCTTACGGAAGAAAACATCAACACTGCTGCTGCCATTGTGAGAGAGGATCGACGAATTACCTTTAAGATCACTTTCTGAAATACTGAACATTTCATTGGGCGCCACATTTCTGTGAAGCAGGCTGCATGCTGCACTACGATGTTGCGCGGCCGCATATTGCCAAGTTTGTTGCTGAATATCTTGCAAAAATCAACGTGAAGTGCATTCCTCACCCTTCCTATAGTCCGGATTTAACCCCATGTGACTTTTTGATATTCCCTAACTTAAAGAAACGCCTTCGTGGGAGGCATTATCCATCATCAGAAGCAGTGGTGAAGGCTGCGAAGCGATTTTGAAGGATCTCTCAAAAATGGTTTCCAGCATGTCTTTGGAGACCGGCAGAAACGCTGAGACAAGTGCATCGCATTCAGGGAAGACTATTTTGAGAAAGACCATCAAAATTATGAGAATGAGTAAAGGTACGTTGTCAAAAAAAAAGTGATAATTCTTTATTGAACAGCCCTCGTAGAATCAACTTTCGATTTCAGCCACGAACGACTCACCTACATTCATACTCTACAATGTCCTTAAAATTAGCAATTACAGGTCTGGATGCTTCTATCTACTTCACATATTTCTAAAACCTTCGCACCCGAGTTTCAGTAGATTTAGGATGCCGATTTTGTCACATTGAAGTTTAATATTTATTTTCCGAGCATAGTGTAGAATATTCTGGTGCGAGTTCACTGCGGCCGAGTTTTGTCGTTTGCTTAGGTTAATGGCGCGGCCTTCCGATACCCAGTTTAGCTGGTTCGCTCAGTAGGTTGTCGAGGAAAATTGGTTTCCAGCTCACAACCTCTGCGTATCGTAATGTACTACCGGTGAATGGTGCTCATTATGTAGCCGTTTCTCTTAGGATAAACTATTAGTAATTGGGCTAACTGACCACTTGAGTTTCCGTGTTCGCCCCATTACAGTATACGAGTAGGAAATCAACATTTCCATTTAATGTGCTAAAGATTATTGTTCCGCTTATGGGGTTTAAATACCGAGCGGGATCGCCGGTTTTAAGATTTTCCCATATGATATCTATTCCATGTGTACCACTGCTACTTTGAATAGTGTCATCGCTGTGTTTTTTGATAGATTAGTTATGTTTGGAATATTGAATAATGCTTATATGGCTGCTGCTACCCTTTCCTGGATATGTATACCAAAAGGTGTTACCATTGTTTGCATGTATTTATACTTGCCTAATGTTTGTAATGGTTCCCTGTATAGCATTTATACTGTCTTTGGGTGATAGTCTTCCTCCCTTCCTGAATATAATTTGAACTGTCTTATCCTGATTTATATGTAGGCTATTTTCCATTGCCCAATGTTATAGTTTTTGTATTGCCTTCTCTAAGTCTTCTTTTACTGTTGATCATATCACCATATTATCTGCATACAAAATAATTTCTGCTTTTGACTCTTTCTCTACTATGGTGGTGACATCTGTTGTATAAATTTTGAACAGCGTTGGGCAAATAGAATCTCCTTGAGGGACTCCGTTCGTCTGTACTATCTTCTCTGAAACTTCAACATTGTTGTTTATTTGTATTAGATTACTTTGAAGTCATGCCTCTATCGTTCTCACCAGAGGGTCTCCATCTCTGGTTATTCTTTTCAGTTTCTCTATTAGTTTCGCTCTATTTACTGAATAGAGAGCTTTCCTGAGATCTACAAAGACTGCGGAGTACGTTTTTCATTCGTATCTCAGTGCATTCTCTATCACGTCCATTAAATATTTCACTACCTGTTCCGTGTTCCTGCTCTTCATAAAACCAAATTGACATTCTGGAATGTTTCCCTCTATTGCACCGAGTAGTCTTTAGTTTAGGATTTTCATGAATATTTTGAAGGATGTGTTTTCCAGTGCCACGCCTCTGAACGAATCCGGTGATGCTCTGTCACCTTTCCCTTTGTACAGGAGCTTTATTGTCGCTGTTTTCCACCTGTAGGCACTTGTTCATCAGGTCCTTCCATAGCTCCTCCATGTTGTCGATGGAGTCTTTTAAATGTTCCACATCTATTTTGTCTGGGCCTGCTGCTTCCTTATTTCTGCCTTCTTTTACTGCTTTTCTGACCTCCGTAGTTGTTATTAGCTCAATTTTGAGTATATTCTCAATTTCTTCCATTTCATACGCCTTGTCTTTTGTCGTTTTGTTCAGTATTTCTGAGAAATGTGTCTCTCATTTCTTCATGTGGATTTCTCTTGTTGTGGGAGAGACTTTCTTCCTCATGGCTATGAATGGGTCTGATTTAGCATCAATTACTAATTTTCTTGCCTTTTCCTCGAAGTATTCCGCTCTTTTCTTGGTAATTGTAGATTTGTATTTCCTTCTTTTTCTGCATATGTAGCTAAATCTGTCTGTCATCTATGTGTCTTTGCTATGTATAGTGCCTGTAGGGTTTTGTTTCCTTTCCCAGCGGCATTCTCGGTCAAACCATTTATGTGCTTGTCTTCTTTTTCTGATTTTCGTGGCACTGTTTAATACTTCTGTGGATATTGTCAGGGCATCTTGCAGATTACCTTCGCTTATTAGTGTCCTCGCTCTTGTTTTTCTCTATTATTTTTCTGAATAATTTCTCTGTATTCTCTGTATTTTTCTGAAGTAGTTATTTTGGCCAGTAGCTTCTTTTCTTAGTTGAGGTGTATCGACGTGAAAGCGACCTAAAAGGAATAGAAAAATTTAAGACAATGTTCTTGAAACGGATCCTAGGAGTGGGAAAAATAGCGCCATTTTGACTGATGTATGAAATGTCGAAAGATACTTATTTCATAGAAGACATCAGAATACAACATTGCCTACCATCAACAGGACCGTAGCAGGAACTGATCAACATGGACCGAAAGAAGATGGAGATAGGCCTGGATTTCTACAACACACAAGCCATGATGGATGACAGTTGGACCAGAGAATGCAGAAACCAGAGGCATGTGACAACAAGAGATTCAGTACACGGCTTTCACCACAAGATATGTATTATTAAAAACTTACATGAACCGAATGTGGATTGTAAATGTGTGTTATGTGGTCAACAATGCAAAAAGTATCAAACAAAAGAATGTAAAATAAGAACAAAATGTATAAGCTACTATAGCAAGGACTAAAATACTTGTCTATCAATGCTTGTATGCTTATATATTTATGCTCAATCTGAACGCACTTTTCTCATTATTATTATTAATACCGAGCGGGATGCCTCTGGCGGTTTCGTCTGTGGCCTATGTTCTGGAGGTCTGGGAGGGTTGTTTGACAAGTCTGGTAGAAATACCAAGAGTATATTTCTTTTTTCGTGAACATCTCACCTTAATTATAGACATTGATGGCTATATACTGGGTCCAGCGATGTTACAGCCTTTTTATCCTGGAAAAATAGGTTTCGTCAAGGTCTGCAAGATACTCTTTGACGGGGACTATCACTTCTTCATTTGATGAACATTTCTTATCACAAAGCCAACTTTGGGAAGAGGAAGAAGTCACTTGGGACAAATTCTAGTGAATAAGGTGCATGAGGAGCCAATTCAAAGCCCAACTCATGCACTTTCGCCAAAGTCATTGCTGATGTGAGCCATGGTGCATTATCCTAAGAAAAAGCACCTTTTTGCGTTTCAACCTCGGTCTCTTTTCAATGAACTTATGTTGCAAACGATTCAACAGTGAAGGTTCGACCTTTTTCCAAGTAGTCTATGAGGATTATTTCTTGAGAATCCCCAAAAACAATGTCCATTACCTTACCAGCTAACCAAATGGTCCTTATTACACAAATAAAAATATTTTCTACTAAGGCTTCACTTATATTAAGAAATTGGCGTTGATATTTCTTTTCAAATGGAAATCGATTTCGCAAACAAATAGCTTGCGCCCTCAGTCCACAGATAAACTCCGTTGTCAAGGATACCGGATACCATGCCTTTCTTCTGTTTTTTGTTTGTTTATTTTAGATTACCAACATCTGAAAACGAAACAAACTTAAAAACGGAATCAACTGCTGGTATTTCAAAATTAATTACGTGATGTTTATTTTTTAAAATAAATATATTTTCCAATACTATTAAATCTATTGGACCATTTAATTGTTTTAATAATTTCACTTCAGGATTTATTTCATGGTTAAATGACCTAAAATGATCCGCTACGGCCGATTTATCACTTTGTTTATACTTAATGTTACGAAAATGTTCTTTCGTTCTGGTTTCCAAATTACGTTTCGTCTTTCCAATATAAACCTTGATCACAATTGTTTTGAGGAATTAAAGTTATACCAACTTCTTTAAAAAAAAAATTGAAAATTTTTATTAACCCAAGGATTGAAAGTAAATTTTTAAAAATTATAATCGTCTTTTATTTTTAAATATCATTAACAGTTTTTTGATATTTAAATTTTTCAATCTTCTTTTGTATAAAACCTTTATTAAAACCATTAATTAATAATATGTTTATATTCTTTATTAAATTCTTCTTTATTCAGGGGTATATTTATTAGTCTATAAATCAAACTATTAAAAACAGCAAATTTATGTGAAAAAGGGTTAAAACTTTTATTTACTTTTTTTTGTAATTATCAATATGAGTAGATTTCCTATAAATACCAAAATCTAATTTGTTATTATTTCTTATTATTATCTTCAAATCTAGAAAAGGAAGAAGTCCATTAATTTCAGTTTCTAATGTGAATTTGATAGCTTTATATTGTAAATTTGGTAAAATATTAAAGTGGTCCTTGCCCTTGTTTGGTGTAATTTCACCAGCCTTTGTCCACTGTTTTGACTTTGGTGGGCAAAGATGGATTCAAGTCTCAGCGGACACTTGATTTCGCATGCGCTTTTGGTCGACTGTGAGCAATCGCGACACCCATCTTGCACACAGCTTTTTCACTGTCAATTTTTCATGCAGGATATTGTGCACTCGCTCACTCGAGATGCCTACAGCCTCAGAAAGCTCACGAGGTTTGATTCGGCGGACTTGCATAACCTGATCGTGGATTTTTTCAATAGTGATCTAATTGGGCGACCAGAGACGGTTCATCCTCGGTACTTCTACGATCACGTTTAAATCCATTGATCCAAAACTAAATGGTCTTCAATGTTGGGGCAGAGTCCACGTGAACTTCATCAATTTAGTTTGACTTGTGCGGCAGTCCAGCCCTTTAAATGAAAATGTTTAATAACAGCACGAAACTCTGTTTTTTCGCATTTTCATTCGCAGATATCACACGGACCAGTTCAGATGGCTATCAACAATGGACTTGTAGCGGATTATTGCGGATGAATGTGGCGATGATGGATTTCTCACCTTTGGTGAAGTTCTAGCAGAATTCCTGAAGTTCACCACGGCTGCTCTCGAGCGATGATCTCTGCACCCAGGGTCGATGTATCGGAACGGGGAAATATTCAATTCTGCTACTGATTGATTAGCTTTTCCATCATGCTTTCCCAAAGAAGATTACTTTATTTCACATATACAATTTGATGCTTGATCTTACAAAGTCTTGAAGATTATCGATAATTGCCTTTTCTCCTTCTACTAATGATGCAAAATAATAATTATAAATATAATAACATACTAGCTATTGATGCGTCGATTATGCATCCCATAGAGGCATTCACTATTTTCTGCACACTTGCAGAGTAAAACTGATGTACGTCAATACTCTACAAATGTTCCTTGCACAAGACCACAGAACATATACTTATCATAAGACCTGGTTCTTGCAAAGATTCCATGCAGAAGAATTTATTATTACACTGCTGCTCGTTTGTTTAACGTAACAAGATAGTAGTCTCCGCTAGTCGTTTGTTTAAAAGAAAGTTAATGCAAGCAGTAGTATTTAATAAGTAAGACCTCCTTATGTAGCTTGTCAGATAACTTTTTTGCTCTATGGATGTCTTGAATGTTGCATCCAAACCATCACGCCGAAACACACGCTAGCAGATGTCACAAGAACATAAAATATCAGCTACAAACTGTATGTTGCAGCACATTCAAATTTTCTGTATATCTTTTGAATAATCAAGCTTACCACCCAGAAAGTTTCAAAAAAAATTTGCGTCTCTATATGGAAATTTACCAGACTTATCAAACCAAACTTGTATATAGAGTTACGAGTATTGGAGAGACACTTCCTAGACGATTAGTAAACATTGTTTATATTTTTCCTACCACGTCCCTCTGGGAATTTCGTTCCACATTATGTTCAGTGTGCTTAAAGTAAAGTGGAACATGTGAAATACAACAGTATGAATAAATCGTCCCGTGTAATTGAGTACCCTTTTTAACTCTTCGTGTGTTATGCATTGAAGTTCTTCGAATGAGATATTTTGATTACAGAGGACAGAAGACAACACAATTAGGGATTACCAAATTTGGCAATATTGTATGCTGTGGAAACAGAATGTGTGGCTGCTCTAAAAGGAGTTTTACATTGCGTAATATTGACATTATCAATACTAATTGGGTACAACCGTAAAAGTTGAGAGCAAAAATAAAGCAGATAAACGTACAATTTTCATGTAACGCACATATGTTTACATGTTTAATGTATTATTTTCCAAGTTAGCTGAGCTGTAAGCTCTACACGATTCTGACATCTTCCTAACAAGCTGTCAGTCACGAGTCTTCAATGATCCTTAAATTACTTTCGACAGGAGTAGATTCATCATGTATCTCGCAGATTGGCCTGGTTCTTTTCTGAAAGATATTGCTCTTTTATGGCTTTACTTAATTGTGCTGTAGAGACATATTCCTGTATGTTCAGGTGAGACAGCACGCAAAAATTGAAAAGAAAATGCTTTTTGCAGAGTTAAATAGTTCACACGTTTCTGCACATTTTGGTGTAGAATATAGTCATATAAACGAAGTTTAAGAATATACTGATAGCTGTCAATTTATGAGCTTCTGTTCATCTATTTACAAAAGTTGGAATAAGTCCAGAACTGTTACATCTAGGAGCCTGCGAAAGAGCTTGTTTTTAGAGTAATTTTGCTGTGTATTTTGGCATGGATATTGTCTTCTATATTCTATTATTCTTAGAACTAATGATTCCCAAGTTTTGTTACTCTGTGGCTGTGGCTCGGGTTTTGTTTGTAACTGTCCCTTTACTATTTATTTAATTGAAACTGTATTTGTGTAAGAATATGACATAACCTAAAGAAGTTTTCAGAAACGTAAGAGCAAGGGTAATAGATTCTATAGGAAAATACCCTAGTCTGTAGAACCATGTGGCAGTCGACCATGTGCAACTCCACCAAGTGCTTCGAAAAGGAAGTTACAATCAAATGTAAATATTAATGTAAATATAAATTGTGTTGAAGACAGTTCTCAAACTAATATTGTGATAGACTTAGGCATTTTAAGACGAGAGCTGTAAGAAACTGTGTCATATAGAATATGTGGTGGTGAGGTTAGGTTACAAGAAGAATTTAGTAAAATAAATGGTATAGGGAATAAATTGAAAAATGTATGCCTGAATTGTAGTTCTGAAAGGTCTGTTTGCTCTTCACAGCAGTGTGCAAATAGTGACCTCTATGAAAACAATGTGAGACTTGTTTATGGGCAAAGATGCATTGGCAAGGGACTAGAAGCTGGTGAAATGTTGTATGGTCTTATAAATTTACCAAATCCCCCTACAAGGTGTTTCAAATATACAACACTTTTAGCAAATATCCTGCAAAAGGTTGCAGAAAATTCCATAAGACCTGCTGTCAAAGAAGCTGTGTTACTAAATGAAAATGATAAAGATGTTTTAATCAACCTCCAGAGTAAATTGTAAGCTATAGTTCTTATAGGAAACTTTAAGACTGTTTTTCTCAAAATTAAGTTTTTTTTTTTTTAATATTTGCCCCATTTTCTCAGAAACTATTGGAGATGTGAACATGTAACTTTTACAGATTATAAAAGTAGCTTCATAAATGCATATATATAAATTGCTTGAAACTGTAAATACAAGATTCATCGTAGATCAGTAACTTCTCTAAGGGCCACATGATATTTTATAAAATTCTATATCTGGAATGCAGAGATGTTCTGTACTCCAGAAAGTAAATAACAGTCAAAACAGCGGATTGCGCCAGGAGAACAACTCCAAAAAAGGCAAAGTCAATTTTGTCAGCTAGCAAGGTTATGGCGAGTGTTTTCCTGGATGTACTGGGAATTATTTTTATTGATTACTTGGAAAAGGGTAAAAGTATCACTGGTGACTACCACTTAGGCTTACTGCAATGTTTTAGTGATGAGGTGAAAAGAAAAGAGACCTCATTTGGCAAAGAGGAAAATTTTGTTTCTTCACGACAATGATGCGGCCTATCGTTCTGTCATAGCAATATGGGAATTAAAGTTCAAATTGCCTGAACATCCATCCTATTCGCAAGATCTAGCACCCAGTGACTACTACCTGTTCCCGAACCTTAAACAATTTCTTGGAGGACGAAGATTTAATAGCAACCAGGAGGTCGTTGATGCTTTTTTGAGGACCAAGACAAATCGCACTATGGAGATTATGTTTAGAAATAAAGAATAAACAATTTGAAGTGCCGTTTTATTGTGAGGCCCGAAACTTATCAGCCGACCCTAATATTCGGATAAATATTGAAAAAAAAAATCGTGCATTAAGTTATTACAATAATACTTAATCAAAATCGTCTGGTCAGAAATGTGTATACATCTGCGTAGCAGTGTGTGAACATCTTAAATCAAAAGCAGAAGTTCGGGTTAATATGAAACTTGGTTTCTTTATTTTGTTTTATTTTCTGAACATGGCTATAGCAAGCTATTATGAAAATACATAAATTTTAAGGATTTCCTGCACTTTTTTTTTAAGATGATGTGCCATAGGATACAGACAAAAGTTTTATACATGAAAACACTAGAACTCGTTAAAACACAATTTAGGTCATCAATTTGTGTGGCTTCAAGGATTTTGTTTTTCTTGGTTTAATTTTCCAGTATTTTAATAAAATAATATTGGAAAATCATGAAGATTCTTTTATTTCTCGGGATATTAATAAAGGTTTCCATTTGTAAGGCAGCATTGCTTTTCAACAATTTAATTATTCACTTCAGCTTCCGGTAACCCACTTGAATCTCCAACGAAGCGTAATACGAAACTATGGAAGCCTTAATCATGCTTAATCAATAATATTGGCACAGAAAAATATTAAAGGAACCTGAAGGACTTACAAACAAAAGGAAAAAATATAATTTGAATCACACACATCACATCTTTTAATAATATTGTTTGGTATGTGAATGCGTGGGCGTGTGTAGGAGGTCGGAATTTCTATTCACAATAGAAGTCGTAATTAAGGAGGCGTATCTATTTAGTAGATAATTCAAACTGAATAACTAATATATGTGAATAAAATATAACTAAGGAATGTAATAGTTAATACATAAGAAATTATAAGTATATTCCTTAAGCCAATTGATTTATTATAATACACGAATAAATGTTATGGTAGGTGTTGAAGTGGTATTTGTTAGGGCGTTAAAATAAGCAAAAACGTGGCTTATCGCCACTAGTTGCCAATACTTAAGTATCTTACTGTTATAGTGAATAGTAATTTGTGATAGTTTGTGCTTAATATTTTGTATGTGGTGTTTTTAGCTAAAGGAAAACACAGCTCATATTTCAAGATGAATGGAATTATAAAATAACTTAAGGCAAGGCTACACTGAAAATTCGCCGAAAATGTTGAAAATCATGGAATTTTCTTTTTTGGAATTTTGGTGGCTTAGGGTGTGTAATAATAGATGCCATGCTATTTTTATCATTTGCACCATTTTAGGCCATCACGTGACAATTTCAAGATATCTTTAAGAATCGTTAAAAGAGACAATCATTAATTAATTTTCTGAGAAACCTTTTTCTAACAGTTTTCACTATACAAAATGCCTCACGCGTCAAAGTTTTTCAATTAATTTGGTGAAACTTAGAGGATAGATCCATAATATGTAAATTAGAAACTTCACATTCCACTTTTTTTAATGTTAATATTTTGAAAATTATATGGTGTTAAGGAATGAAAAATATTTTAGAACAAATGCCACAAGAATTTTCTAAAAATATAAGAATGTGAGTTTTTTTAAAATTGCTCTGTATTAGCCAAAAACACAAATTCAACTTAAAAGTTCAAATGTTTTGACGCGTGGAACATTTTATATAGCAATTAATAAACCATTTGAGGTGGCAACATGAAAATTTGCATGCAAGTTTAAAATGATACTCTAATTATGTGGCTAAATGTTCATAATGATGGGTTTATTATTATAGAATTTGGAATTTTCAGTTTAGCCTTGCCTTAAAATAGTACATATTACTTGCATATATAATATAACAATTGATAATATGACTAAAATAAATTATAAAATTACATAAATAAAGTAAGTGAAATAAAATAACATAAATAAAACAAAAATTAAAATAAATAAATATAAGTACACTTATGACATCTTATAATAAATTGTAATACATAAATAATTATATATAATAATAGTTACTAAATAAGTTACTAAGCAAATTAAAGCGTTCCTTATATTGTAAAAAGCTTGTCCTGGATACCAGTGTCTATTTTACTGGATACTGGTGGAAGGTTAAGGAT